>SNQJ01S0143627.1:18531-36999 GCA_010110895.2 Picea sitchensis
GCAAATAGATTGAGTCATCGATATAAAATCATGATCAACAAACAACATTCATTTCAGGTTAAAATTTGTAAGGAGGTTACACTTCGGGGAATCTCACTTTATAAGAACTGGGAAGTGGAGAAATCAAATTACCCAAAGTCTCAAAGGCCGAAGTTCTGAAGTGGACATGATTCATTTGTTCTGAAGGACACTTCGGGAGAATTCTCGACCATTGATCAAGTACAATGGAAGGATAGCGTAAGTGGAATAGCCAAAGTCCCAAAGTACCGACAGTCATCCAACTCATCGGTAGATTTGTAAAGAGGCCTCAAGTCATGTGGGACGAAGTCCCAAAGTGTCGATAGTCGTCCAACTCATTGGGAGATTTGTAAAATGGTTGGAAGTCACGAAGGGGGAAGTATCGAAGTGCCAAAATTTTTCCAACTCATTGGGATATTTTTGAAAAGTATGGAAGTCATGAAGGATGAAGTCCCAAAGTGCTGACAGTCACCCATCTCATCGAGATATTAAAATGTGACCATTGATTATGATAAGGGATCAAGAAATCGCTTGGCCTAGTGCCTGGTCATCGCCTGTGGTCATATGGAATAAGAGAAATAAAGTAAAAAGATAATACATCGATTAAGTTGATAAGCCCATGGTTTTTCATTGTCGGTCATATGTAATGCTTTGAAGGAAGTGCCTCAGTAGAACTCAATTTTTGCAGTAGTTGCAGTGAACATGGTTAAGTTAAATGAAGAGGTGTGATGGTCCAAATGAAAGGAAACAATGTGTTATAACTCACTTAGTTTTGAAGATTATATAAATGAGAAAGAATGGTGAGAATATAGTGTCACTACAGTCTGAATCAGAAGATATATTAAATCATAGAAGCAGAGAGAGAGATGCAGTGAAGACATGATACAAAAGTTTTCTAGATTCAGAAAATAAGGGTGGTAGCGTGGTGCAAAGGGAAAGTTAATTGCACAGGAGGTTAGTTAGCCCTTTCAGTTGTAGCTGACTAAAGAGGAGTTTGAACCTCCTACCAATTGGTGTTGGTGAAAAAGGGTGTAGGTGCATCCTGATGGAGTTGGTGATGATATAAAGGAAGAATATATTCCTTCTTTGTAACATGTAAAAACAAATTTTTGCGGTTAATAGAAAGTGTTTGTGGTTTTCCCAAGGTGGGTTCCACGATAAATATTGTGTTAAAATTTTTGTTTGCATTAACAAAAAAATTTATAATTTATTGAGTCAATGATTCACCCCCACTCATTGTGAATCCCAGTCCTTCAATTTTGTATTAAGAGTCTCTTCAATAAAAGGTTTAAATCATGAAGAGAAAAATACTTCAATAAAGGTTTAAATCACTTGAAGAGAAAAATACATCAGAATGGATCAACAGTCGAAGATATCATCAAAATTCCCCCTATTTGATGGTGAAGACTATGTATTCTGGAGTGTTAGAATGAAAATTTATCTGATGTCCATTGAACTAGAGGTATGAACATTAGTTGAAAATGGATATGATGTTCCAAAAACCACTCCCATAGAAGCAGAAGACAAGAAATTTTTTTGGGAACATGCAAAGGCTTTAGACACACTACAAGCTGGATTGAGTAAGAAAATCCTTGCTAAAGTACTAAGATGTAATAATGCAAAACAACTCTAGGATCAATTGGAAACTATATATGCAGTAGATTCCAAGGTAAAAAGGGCCAAACTTCAGACTCTGAAAGTACAATATGAAGGTATAAAAATGAAGGATAAAGAAAATATATCAGAGTTCTTCGAAAGAGTTGATAACATTATTAATTCAATCAGAGGTTTGGGAGTATAAGTGTCAAAAAATGAGCTAGCTGAAAAAATACTAAGAACACTACCTATTCTATACAATCCTAAAGTATCCACTCTTGAAGATCGAGAAAATCTAGATAAGCTCACCATGGATGAATTCTATGGAATCCTCACAGCCTATGAGTTAATATTAGGACATGAGAACCTTCCAAAAGGAGAGGCAGCATTCAAGGTTCTCAATAAAACAAAAAATCAAAATCAAAAACCTCAACCCATCCATCATGAAGAATCTAATGCAGAAGAAGCCAATTTTATCAAAAAACTTTAGAAAGGATTAGGGAAGTACAAAGGAAAGTTTTCTTTCAAATTTTTTAATTGTGGCAAGGTTGGCCACTTTGTAGACAAGTGCCCCTATCCCAAGGAGGAACCTGAAGATGAAGAAGACAAAAAAAGCAATACAAGAAGAAGGAAAAACCCAACTATAAAAAGGGTTTTACAAAGGGAAACATATTTTTTACTCAAAAGAAGAAAACAACAGTTCATCAGAATCTAGTGATAGTGATGATGATGAAGTCCTTTTTCTAGGTATTTAATAACCTAATGAGATGGAAGAAATTGATCATGAGGAAGAGTCAGAAGATGAAGCAGACGTTAATACGGAAGAATAAATTCGCAGTGCCTTGGATGAATTAAGAAAATACAAAACCAGATATAGACAACCTAAAAGTATTGTAGTTGAACAAAAGGAAAAACATGAACAGAAAGAAAAAGAGATGGAAAAACTCATGATCAACTTGAAAAAACAAATCCTAGAAGCAAAGAGGATGGAATAAAGTTTGGAGAAGTCTCTTAAAGAGAAACAAATAATCTATGAAAGAATGGAGGCAAAATTAGTTCACCTAAGAAAAAAAATTGATACGAAAATTACTCAAACAAGCTATGAAAATAACTCTAAAATCTTATATAAGATTATTACCACACAAAGGGATTCAAGTAAAAAAATTGGAGTAGGTTATTCTCAAGAATAAAACCAATTTAACTCAAAATCTTATGCAGCTGCTCTCGTCAGTACATTCAAGAAGAAAGATGAAGAAAGGACAAGTAATGATCAAAACTCCAAAGAACTACTTCCATCCATCAAGAAGGAATATAAGACAACTCTAAAAAAGGTTTATCAAAATAGGCATCCTCACATTTTTGTTGGTTATTTCTTTGCATTCTCTAATTTCAGACACAAAGCTATGAATTGTAGATTGTATGGAAGGAATAAATTGTGGGTTAAGAACTATAACCTTAAAAATAACCAAACATTTAATTAAGTTAAAAGAAAAAACTATAACTTCTATGCACCTCTACAAGAAGGGAACCCAAAATTCTTTAGATGTCATAATTATGGACATAAATCTAGTAATTGCAAATTAATGGAAGTCTCAGAAAAACCAAAGTTCATTAGAAAGAAAAATAAGCTTTGGAAAGAAAAAACAACAATGGAGGAATGCCTTATTGCCTTAAATTCCCAAGATAAATAACATCTATGGTATGTTGACAGTGGGTGCTCAAAACATATGATAGAAAACAAGGACAAGTTTTTTAACTTAAAGAAGCAAAAGGGTAAAGTTACATTTGGTGACAATGCTTCAGGTAACATACTTTAGAAAGGTATTGTGAGTTTGGGAAAAGACAAAGCCAAGAATGTGTTTCTTGTTGAAAAATGGAAACCTAGCATATTAAGTGTCAGCCAAACCTGTGATCAGGGGCACTTCCGCATCTTTGATTCCCAGAAATGTGATATTAGGAGAGAGGACTCGGGAAAATTGGTTTGTACTACTCCTAGAATTCCCAAGAATGTATATATAATAAATACAAAATTTAATGAGGAGTGTCATATAAATTTAGTATATGAAAGTTTCCTATGACATAGAAGGTTGGGGCACATTAACTTTTACAATTTAGTGAAAGTCAACAACCTTGGCGCAATAAGAAAATTTCCAAATATCATAAAGCCCTCAATTCCTATGTGTAGACACTGTCAACTAGGGAAGCAAACTAGAATAAGGTTCAAAACAAAAGAATACTCAAACTCAAAACCTTTAGAGCTTGTTCACACAGACCTCTGTTCAATGAGAGTCCTACTTTATGTTGTTCATTGATGATTTTACTAGAAGGGGTTGGGTATTTTTTCTCAAGGAAAAATCAGAAGCACTTAACAAATTCAAATCTTTTAAGACCCTTGTTGAAAATGAAGAGATAAAAATCAAATGTCTTAGATCAGAAAATGGTGGTGAGTTCACCTCAAAATAGTTTGATCTCTTCTGTGAAACCCATGGAATAAAAAGACAATTCTCTACTTCCAGAACACCTCAGTGAAATGGGATTGCTGAGAGAAGGAATATAACAGTTCAAGAGGCTACAAGGACTATGCTCAATGAAGAAAAAATTTCTTATGGATATTGGACGAAAACTGTAAGCACAATATTGAACAGAGGTCATCTCAGGATTAATAGTAATAAGACTCATTATGAACTATGGTTTGGAAGATCTCCTTCAGTAAAATACTTCAAGGTCTTTGGAAGTAAGTGCAACATCAAAAGGCTCGATGAGAATCTTGGAAAATTTGATGCTAGAACTGATGAAGGTATCTTTCTTGGATATGATTCTAACAAGAAAGCGTATAGATACTACAATATTAGATTACATAATATTGTTGAGAGTGCGGATGTCAAGGTGGATGCTTTAAAAATGATAAGGATCAAACATCAAGAGACTATACTTGACAATGAATATGAAGATGATGATGATTCAGTTGGTACACAAGTAGAAGAAGTAGAAGAGAATAAACAAGAAAGGGAAGAGGATGATATGGATATTATTGAATATGAGGAATATGTTTGAGAAGAAGAGTTAAGAGAAGAATCCCCAAGAAGAGACATAAAGACACCCTCAAGAATGACTCAAAAGAATCATCCTAAAGAATTGATTATTGGAAATAAAAGCGATGGAGTGCACACAAGAAGACAATTGTTGTATCAGATAGAAATAACACTTTTTTCACATATTGATCCCAGCTCAATCAAAGAGGCATGTAAAGATGAGAATTGGTTCAATACTATGAATGAATAATTGGACCAGATTGAAAAAAATCAAACTTGGGAACTAGTTCCAAGACCAAAAAATAAAAATGTCATTGGAACTAAATGGGTGTATAAAAACAAAATGAATGAGAATGGACAAGTAATCAGGAACAAAGCCATATTGGTATGTAAAGGGTATGCTCAAGTTGAAGGAGTAAACTATGAAGAAACATTTTCACCCGTGGCCATATTAGAGGCAATTAGGATGTTCTTAGCTTTCTCCAGCTACAGAAAATTTAAAGTATACCAAATGGATGTCAAGTCAACATTTCTCAATGGAAACTTAGAAGAGGAAGTCTATGTTAAGAAAATAGAAGGATTTAAATTAACTAATAAAGGAGACTATGTCTGTAAACTAAAGAAAACACTCTATGGGATAAGACAAGCACCCAGACCATGGTATGCAAGGCTAGATTCTTATTTATAAAAACAAGGCCTCGAAAGAGGATCAACAGACATCAATATTTATTGTAAAATTGTTGGTAATAACATGATTATTGTGGAAGTATATGTTGATGATATTATCTTTGGTAGTGATGATGAAAAAATGAGTAAGGACTTTGCTAGAAGGATGCAACATCCTTTCTTGGTGAACTGGATTTCTTTCTTGGGTTACAAATAATACAATCCAAAAGAGGATTATTTATCCATCAATCTAAGTATGTTAAAGATATGCTTAAGAAATTCCAGTTAGAGGATTGAAAACCTATTAGTACACCTATGATAGTTGGATGCAAACTAAGAAAGGAAGATGAGTCCAAATCTGTAGATCCAAAACACTACAGATCAATGATTGGGAGTTTACTCTATGTAATAGCTTCCAGACCTGATGTCAATCAAGTTGTTGGGATGGTGGCTAGATTCCAAGAAGAACCAAAAGAGAGTCATGTTCAAGCTGTGATAAGAATATTTAGGTATTTGAAAGGAACCATAGATCTTGGTTTGTGGTACCCTAGCAAGGATTCATTCACTTTAAAATCCTATTCAGATGCATATTGGGCAGGTTGTGTAGATGAAAAAAAAAGTACAAGTGGAGGAGGATTGTTTTTGGGAGAATCATTGGTAGCTTGGATAAGCAAGAAACAATCCTCAATTTCTCTATCTAGAACTGAAGCTGAGTATATTGAAGCAACAGAATGTTGCACACAAGTGGAATGGATGAAACAAACCTTACAAGACATAAAATTGGTATTTGAAGAACCTACTGCTATCTGTTGTGATAATACAAGCACTATAAGTCTCTCCAATTACCCTTTCCAGCACTCCAAATCAAAACACATTCCCATAAAATACCACTATCTAAGAGATTAGGCTGAAAATAAGAACAATAAATTGAAATATGTCCCAACACAAGAACAGGTGGAAGATATTTTCACAAAACCCTGAAGAAGATATGTATTTGAATATCTCAGGCAAATATTGGGAGAAATCCCTCTTCCAATCTAATCTCTCAAGAAAACAATGCATCAATTGGCACCAATTCAAGGGGATACAATGATCGAAGTTAGAAGGAGTCATTTAGTTTTGACAGAAAAAGTATGATTGCAGGAGAAGTTACCCGAGTTCAGATTATGGTCAGAAGTATACAGACAGACAAATCTTTACCATAGGGGAAGAAACCATTTTCCATTGATGTCAAAGGGGGAGAGTAACTTCAGAGGAGAGAAGCATCATCACAGGGGGAGATTGTATGAAGTTAGTGTGTTTCCATCAATGACAAAGGGGGATATTGTTCGACATAGTTTCATTGATGTCAAACAGTAGGACAATATGCAGAGATTAAATCTCAGGAGGGTGAGTGAATGAAGATCAAATATTAGAAGAGATGACACGGTGAAACTTAGAAGGGAAAGTGCATGGTAGAAACATGATCAGATCAAGTTAGGACCATTGGATACACAAGATCCAAATCAACGACAGGGATGGATTGCAGAGAGAAAAAGGAGAATTAAAAAATATGTTATTCCCAATATCGCAATCAGTCTAGACTGTCAGATTATAAGAGAAGGATTGTTGGAGGACTATTCAATGATCATATCGAATAAAGACCATTGATACAAAAGTGTCAGATCAACGACGGGGATAGATTGCAGAGACATAAAGGATAATTAAACAACATGTTATTTCCAATCCCACAATTATTCTAGACCATCAGATATTATAGATTCAAAGATCAACGACTATGGTTGATCCACCAAACGATCATATTAAGTCATGACCATGGGATATGCAAGCGCAAATCAAGGGCATGGACTGATGTGGAGCATGAAGGAAGAATTAAACAATGCACTAATTCCAATCCCGCAATTAGTCTAGACCGTTGATCATCACCCGCCAAATAGATCTACGGTTGGCATCAATTCCACTACCAATGAGAAGTTTTCCATTGCAAAGCTCAACGATAGTTTTAAAAGTCGTTCTAGTTGGGACCCCACAATCATCCTTGATCGTTCATCTACTCTGGGACCATTCTCAACCGATGGATCAAATTGAGTGGAAGTATAGGATAAGAAAAGAAAAAGGGTGGAGATTTCGAATACTCGAATTCTCGATAGCCATTGGATCACTTTAAGTGGAAGGATAGTATAAGCAAGGAAAAAGGGATGAGATCTCAAATACTTGAATTCCTGATAGTCTTTGGATCACTTTAAGTGGAAGGATAGGATAAGAAAGGCCAAAGGGATGAGATCTCGAAAACCTGAATTCTCAATAGTCATTGGATCACTTTAAAGTGGAAGGATAGGATAAGCAAAGAAGAAGAGCCATTGGATTTAAACCAAGGCAAAGCAACATCGTAGACAGATCGAGTCATTGATCTAAAATCATGATCAATGAACAACATTCATTTCGGGTTAAAATTTGGGAGGAGGTTACACTTAGGGGAATCTCACTTCGAAAAAAATGGAAAGTGGAGAAATTGAATTACCTGAATTCCCAAAAGTCGAAGTCCCAAAGTGGACATGAGTCATCCGATCTAAAGGACACTTCCGGAGTGTTCTCGACCATTGATCAAGTACAGTGGAAGGATAGCCTAAGTGGAATAGCCGAAGTCCTGAAGTACCGAAAGTTGTCCAACTCATTGGGATGAAGTTCCGAAGTGCCGACAGTCATCCAACTCATTGGGAGATTTGTAAAAAGGATGGAAGTCATGAAGGATGAAGTCCCAAAGTGCCAACAGTCATCAAACTCATCGGGATATTTGTAAAAAGGTTGGAATTCACGAAGGATGAAGTCCCAAAGTGTCGATAGTCGTCCATCTCATCAGAAGATTAAAACATTACCGTTGATTCTGATAAGTGATCAAGAACTCGCTTGGCCTAGCGCATGGTCACCGCCTGTGGTCATATGGAATAAGAGAAATAAAGGAAAAATATAATACATCACTTAAGTTGATAATCCTGTGGTTTTGTGTTGTTGGTCATATGTAATGGTTTGAAGGAAGCGCCTCAGCAAAACTCGATTTTTGTAGTAGTTGCAATGACCATGGTTAAGTTAAATGAAGAGGTGTGATGGTCCAAACGAAAGGACACAATGCATTATAAATCACGTCGTTTTGAAGATTATATAAATGAGAAAGAATGGTGAGAATGCAATGTCTCTGCATTCCGAATAAGAAGATATATTAAATCACATAAGCAGAGAGAGATGCAGTGAATACATGATACATAAGTTTTCCAGATTCATAAAATAAGGGTGGTTGGTTGGTGCAAGGGTAGGTTGGTGCCTGCATGGGAGTTGGTGCTTCCTTGTCAGTTGTTGCTAACTAAATAGGAGGTTGAAGTCTCCTACCAGTTGGTTCTGGTGAACAAGGGTGTGGGTGCATCCTGATCAGTTGGTGCTGATCTAAAAGGAAGAACATCTTCCGTCCATGTAACATGTAAAACAAAATTTTGCAGTTAATAGAAAAGTGTTTGTGGTTTTCCCAATTGTGTTCCACGATAAATATTGTGTTAAATTTTTTGTTTGCATTAACAAAAGAAAAATTGACAAGTTATTGAGTCACTGATTCACCCCCCCCTCTCAGTGACAGGATCTGATCCTTCACCAAACACATCACTATGCACCAATTCTAGAATCATATTTTCCCTTGTCTCTCTAGATGGGAACCTCACCTGACTTTGTTTTCCATATATGAAATGTTAATAAAAATTGACTTCTAAACCACATTCAAAAAAACCTTCGAACATACCTTGTTGTGCATATCTCAAAGTCCTTTTTCTCCAATGTTTTCCATCCTCTCGTGACATATCATGGTCGGGTCGACATTATCATGTATTTTCGAGTCGATATGTACCGAATCAACCTAAGCTGAGTCAAGTTGATTCGAATTTGAATCTACTTTGGGAGAAATGATGTTGTTTCATCCAGTCAAGTCGAAATACTATAACAAATTTTATAGGGTTCCAATATGAATTCCTTTCATTAATACCATCGCACCTCTGACCATGTTGCATGAATCCTTCTAAAACATAGTGTGCACTCCAGCATCACTCATCTTACTAACAAATATAAGGTTTATTTCCAAACCCAAAATGTGTAGCACACCTGGAACGGTTCTTTTTCTCCCATCCTACAGTATTAGTCGAAATATTCCTGATCCAACAATTTTGGTTGTCGAGTCATCCCCCAAGAACACATCACCTCCATCATATCATTCATACTTGCAAAACCATTCTCTTTGTGGTGTCATATGATAGGATTCTCCTGATTTGATCAACCAAACACCTTGATCTGACTGTGTACTGGTCGTAGCCAGGTACACATTACCTCCCTTATTGATGGTTGTCTTTTCGTTGGTCGATTCCTTCTCATCGGATCCTGTAATGAATTTCATCACCCTCAACTTACAGTCCTTTTGTAATGCCCATATTTACCTCATTTCCAACATCTTCTTGTCGAATGAGCCAAGGATTTGGATCTCCCCATCGACTTAGAATTTCTACTGGAAAATTTTCCTTTATCTATTTTAATCGTTCGACCTCTAACCACTAAAGCATCTTTGGTTGATCCTTTTGTGTTCTTTCTTGTCATTTCTTCTGACAGTAGATAAGAAACCACATATTTTATCACTAGTGTGGTTGTATTACTCCCTATAGCCATGACTAAGATATCCCAGGAGTCTGAAAAAGAACATAATAAGCTTATACACTTCTCCTCCTTAGTGATTTTAATATCCCCAAAAGATAATTGGTTTAAAATGGTAGTAAACACATTTAAATGTTCAATCATCGAACTTCCATCACTCATTCTCATAATATACAATTTATTTCTCAGAAACAAATTATTTACCATACATTTTGACTGGTATAAGCTTCCTAGCTTGTCCCACAGTTTCTTGGTCGAATCTCCACCTAAGACATTTAGTAGTACCGAATCTGCAAGACAAAGTCAAATCGTACTTATTTCTCTTCTTTCAAGTTTCTCCCATTCTTCCATCGACATACCTGTCGGTTGGGTACCTGGACAAACCTCTGTCCATTGTTCTCGATCTACAAGAAGATCTTTCATTTTAATCTTCCAAAGCTCAAAATTATGGCCATTGAATTTTTCTATCTCTATTCTCGAACTGCTTGCTATTGTTTAACATTATCTTTAACACAATTTATGACTTGCAACTCTTACTATACCTAGGGTTTAGCTTTCAAATCTAATATTGGTAAATCAAGATATGATGCAACTTCCAAATCTTAACACAACTCGGAAACCACTTGTTAGGAAATGAGATACACTTCCACACTAAAACTAGCAGAAGAGAAGAAGAAGTTAATCAAGAACGTAAATGACAAACCAAACACACAATACATAGATATTTTATCCTAGAAACCCAAACTGGGAAAACCAACATTCCTTTAGATTTCTACTCTCTTATTCTCTTATTCTATCTGAATAAAAGGTTACATGTCTAACCTTGGTTAACACCTAAGGCACAATCAACATCATACCCTCTTGCATGTGCAAGAACAACCATGTAACCAATCTGGATTACATCTGCATGACCAACAACCTACATCTAAAGAATTCTCTAAATATTGGCTATCTTTTGATTCATTGATTAGCCTTTATGTCCATACAACACGCCTCTTTATAGGCTTTAAAATAGGAAAAAACCTAAATAAATGGCTCCCAAAAAGGATTATAGATCCATGCACATCATTGGCTAAAAATCACGTGAATATCGAGATTATGTTATGGTCGACTGTAATTTGGATTACCAGTCGAATACAAGATGGCCTTCATTCAGTATTCAGTTGGTCGCCACATTCCTGCTTGTCGACCTCTTTTTGTTTTACCTCTTCAACTTGTTTTCTATGCCTTTACCATGTCAAGCCGCATTGACCTTCAACATCAAATTTACCTAGTCGAACAACCTCGACCTTGAACTTTCTTTCAATCCACCTTGAATTCAATCACTTGCTATCAATCCACCTCCACTTCGACTGTCATTTTATTCACCTCGACTAGACTTTCACTACAAAGAATATAACAACCCAACAAAATCAAAAGGGAAAAGCCAAGATTAAGAATTGGGACAAGATGATTGCTAAATTTAAAATTAAGTTCATTCCTAAACATTACCAGCTGAATTTATTTAGACAATTCCAGAATATCAGACAGAAGGCTATGATAGTAAAATAATACATAAATGAGTTTTACAGGTTGACTATTAGAGCTAGTCATATTGAGGAAGATGTTGAAAAGGTTTCCAAATATATTAATGGCTTGAGGTATGGGATACAAGATGAAATTATCATTTTGTTCCTGAATACAGTTGAAGATGCCTACTAAGAATCCTTGAAGGAAAAGGAGAAGGTGATCATAAAACAAAGCTAGAAAAGCAGAGGAAGAATTCTAGCAAAAGGCAAAGGACAATCTAGTGGAAGAGGAATATTTCAAACTCCAAAAGATGGAGGAAGCTCAATTATTCATTCACAAAGAGGAGGATAATCGAAATGCATAATATTTTTCTTAAGCAGAGTTAGAGGCAGATAAATAAAATTTTATGCATGTGGAAGGACAAGCCATATGTCATGGGACTGTCGAGAAAATAAATCAGCAAATCAGAGAAGTGCACATGTTGCAAAATCCAAATAAGAGAATGTGAATGTAGTCACAAAAGAAGAGGTTCCATAGGTAGTGTAATCATTGTTGATGAAGAATTTCTGATCAAGTGAGAGAAAGAAGCTAAAGAACCAGTCGAGAGGATAATTTTGTTCAAGAATGTATGCAAATCAAGAGGAAAGTGTTGCAAGGTTGTCATTGATAGTGGTAGCATATACAGTTTGGTTTCCATTGAGATGGTAGAGAAGTTGTGATTGAATAGGACAGTGCATCCCACTCCCTACAAAGTGTCCTAGGTGTAGAAAGGATATCAAATTTTGGTAAATCAACAATGAAATGTGGAATTTCATATTGGTAGCTACATGGATGAGGTATTATGCGATATAATTCCCATGGATGTTTTCCATATTTTGTTGGGAAGGCCATGTAAGTACGATAGAAAATCCATTCATGATGGTAGAAGGAACACTTATTCTATGGAGAAAGATGGACACAACCATGTATTGTTACCTTTACAGGATGAAGGAGCCAAAGAAGAAGTTTGACCTAGTGTGTTGCTAATAAGTGGGAAGGAACTACTACAAGAAGTTATTAACTCTCAAAATTGTCAAAGAATCACCTCACTACAAAGAATTGCAATGCATACACAAATATATAATACTTTTTTAAATTATATATATATACTATAAGTGGGACTCCCTATAGTGCCATTCAAATAAATAACCTAGACACGACCCTTTGAAGGACAATTCACTTAAATTCTATGTTGTTGATGGTTGTCTTTGATGCGTACGGATCACCTGCATGATGATTATTTTGGTTTTAATTCCCAATGCTAATAACTGATAACATTTGTGGTTTCAAATGGAAATTAAAACTCCTCTTTGGGCATTGATTTCTCAATTGTAAATGCTAGGAAAAATCATCTTCAAAAGAAAAGGTTCATGGCTATTGTTTCAAATGGTTAAATGGTTCTCATTTTAATAAATACGTCAACATGGTATTCACTTGTTAGCTGTTGAGTTTTAGACATTATATATATATATATATATATATATACATTGGCTATATGTATATGGTTTGATACATACTATATAAGTTACAAGGACATGGTAGTGTCGACTTTGTTTTTATTATTATGGTAACTTACAGATTTGTATTTGGAAAATTTTTAAGGAATATGGGATATTATCCACACAACACACATATATTACATGTTGTATCGGTATGATCCAACATATATATATTATAAACATGGTTGACAATCTTAATTATGCTTATAAACTATTGGGAGTTCATATATTAGTTGATGTCAAAGTTTCAAATACATGTGGGACACCCTACATTTATGCTACCCACGTTATGTTTATACCATATACTAGACATTTTTAGATTGTTGACAATGGTTAATGTGGTAGGTGGCTGCATTGGTAACATGTGATCCTGAATGAGTTGGCGCTTACTTGGCACCTATTGGTTGCTTGAGGTTTTGATGTGGCTTTCCTTGGGTTTAGAAAGTGATTAATGTTTGTCATCACCCCAACACGATGTGACCAGCAGTTAATGTACCATCTTGTTTTTCGAGTTACCACTTTGGGTTTTCTCATTTGGTTCATTCGTTAGTGGTTTGGAAGAAGTTGATCTCTAGTAACTGCAACAACTGCTCGAAGGCACCTTTTAACTCGCACAACACCGAGTAATAAGGTTTTGATTCCATATCATCTAATGTGATTTTTTATTAATATTTTATCCCTGGCTCTATAACTACATGTTGTGCCTGACATTCTATGCTTTCATTCTATGTTTTAAAGGAAAAAACAAAATTTATGCTCCTGGTTTTAGTAGATACACATGCATAAAATCTTGAATGGTATGGTGGATAATGTTATTCATTCATTTCCATAGTTATGGTTGTTGGTTTCCCATTTACCATATTGGTTGATTGGTCTATGGTTATCTATATCGCAAATGGCATAGTGTGGTGTTGATGGGACTTTGGTATTTTAGTGTTGTGCATAAAGAGGTTGCATGTATAGTCTGCAGTGTTTCTTTCTTGAAATTAAAGTATACCAAGACCCTATGCATACCCTGGTTAAAATAAATGATTGTTTCTATGGTTTTTATACGCATGCACATTGTAGTCGGACCATGCCCAAAGAAAACGTTTTTCGGGTCAAATCCCTCTTCACATCAACATTTTGTTGTTTAGAAACCATAAACCTATAAAACCCTTGACAACTTCAATATGGTTGTTCTTTGGGTCACATCTTGAAGACTGGAAAAAAAAAAAAGATAGCTTTGCCTCTGTGCATTACGATTGAATTTGGTTAGACATCACACCAGAGTCTAAAATCATTTTTTAAGTGACCCGTTGGGGCTCGCAAGGTTAATGGTCCTGTTTCTGATAATGTTTATTGTTGTAATACATATTTTAACTCCTTGGAATTCATGATATGTCTATCATGGTTGAATATTATTTTAAACTGTTGGTTCAAATCATTTAACAAATGATGTCGTTTGAGTTTGGAGTCAAATTATTCTCCATTGTTATTCAATATGATTAAGGTTGCTCACCCATCCTCAGATTCGATTTTGTGACCTATGGCCACAAGAGGGGCACAACATCATGATATCGATTGATATCATCGATGCGTTATACATGTCTACCATCCCTTTTCAAATAAACGCTCGATTCGATTTAGGGGCTAATTGAATGTAATTAACATTTGAGTAATAAGTAATGAAATCAATCGTTTGAAATACAAATAAAAGAAATGTTTTCATTAATATTTGTATGACTCTGTTTACTTGAAGTTTCATGTTCGATGGTTGGAAGTAACATATAATGGTTGATTAAAGACAGAAACTAGTGTTCTATAGGGAATACAAGTGGATTTTGATCATTTGTAAACAATGAATAATGTCTGCAATGTGACAATGAATATTTTGTGAACAATGTGGGTGATGACATAACTGTTGTGAGACATTTTTCAACTGTGTTTTCAAAATGAATAATTTGGTTATGGAATGAGAGATTAATAAAGTATAGACCGACTTTATTTATTGAACGCTATGGTTGCATGATGACTATAATTATGCTTGTTGGAATTATAAGAGATCAATGATGATGGAGATAATTGTAATGTAAGCACGACCATTTTATTTTCCCGTCATACTTAACATTTTTCGTCCATTACAATCATTTTTCATTAACCCAAATACATGTTTCATTTTCTTGCTTAAATTATGATTGTAAGAAGTGTTTCATGGCGGAATTATATAAGTTGATAAGGAAGTGTTCAGTTTGTTTTATCTCTACTCTGTTTCACACCCAAAAACGTTGATGACAATGATTTGATGGAACTAGTCATGGTAAATGAACAACCCATATTGCACTTCTTGATCATTCTTACCATTTTCCACTCATTAGAAACTTGATCACGAAATCCCAAGAGCCCTGTAAATCCTTGTTCTGAGTAACTACTAGTTCTGGAATGTGGAATGCATATTGATTGCCTGCATATGTATTGTTATGTATAGAGACAATTCTAAACTATTATTTTGCAAAATTTTAGATGATGGATCAATCATGCTCTGGTTCTTATATTTCTGAATGTGTGTTAGAATGAGATTTTTTAGCAGAGGCATTCATAGCAGGAGGAGTAATAAAAAAAGCAATGGATTGGGTCCATGGAAAAGGGGTAACAAAATATTAAGGCTGTCTATACACTTTGATGAAGATTCAGAAGAGTTTAATCAATTGTTGCAAACATGGTTCCTTAACTTGGATGGTCAACAAGCTTACAGACCTCCACCTATTCCTGATAACCCATGCCCAAGCATTGGCATAACAGTTCTAAATCTTGATTCCACTCCTTTGGTTGTGCCAGAACGAGATGGTTGGTAATATATTGTGCACCCTCCTCCCAGATACTCACAAGGATAGCCAAATATTGATAGCCTACAAAGGCCTCCCTTTTATGCTTGTCCCACTGGTTCACTTCCACCACCACCTCCTTTACATCAAAATTTGTATCCTCAATCCCAAGCCTCACATGCCCATGATAAGGCCAAAATCACAGATCTTGAAGGAAACCCTGATGAAGAGAAAGTAGCAGCAACCAAGTCAAAATCATCACAGGAATCTTCTCATTTAGTCACTTCCCATATGCAAGAGAATGATAAAAAATATGCTAAGGCAGATTCATCAATTCAAAGAAATGAATGGGATGAGAGCAGTCATAGCAAGAGAGGGGTAGCCTCTCATAGTAAATATGGTTTCTCATGATCAGTTTGATTGATTTCTTTGGAACTTGTATATGGACTTGCGTGCACTTTATTTTTGGACAACATATCATATTTGGACAACTCATGTTTATTTTGATAGCTCATATTTTCTAGTACTATTTTGGACAACCTTATATTTTATATCCTTCGTGTTTGGAAAAATTTACGAAATGGATAGATTTTGATAAGTTGTATAATTTCCACATGSAGTTGACAAGGGGTATCATATGATTATTTCATCTTATGCATGATAATGACATGGATTGTATGATGTGGCAAGATTGATATGCCATGCATTTAAGGTGGAATATACAAGGATGAAATKGTTTATTAATTCATTAAATTGAATTACGGAGTCCCCACTTACTAGTTTTATTTAGTACCCTTATCATACTATTATTATTATTATTTATTAACTTACTTTACAACTCTCTTATTAACTAACTAATTGTTAGTTAATGAGTTAACTAAAATTGGTTGAGTGATTCAACTATATTGCAGATATTTAAAGGAGGAAAGCTCCATTGATATTTAAAGGAGGCAAGGTATTCAACCACTTGTGTTATGTGACTAAATGTATGCATCTCCATTGTTTTTACGAATTAAATGCTAGATGAATGAATGAAGGAACTACTTAGATCTCATACTCCACATGAATGAATAGGAATGCTTGTTTTAATAAAGAGGTTAGACTAAATAAATAAATATCACAAGGTACAACCATAGATATCCATTCATTCCCAGGTTGCAAGCATCTAAGTATTGCATCCACCCATGGATCTATCTCGTGTGATACTATGCAGTACACCCTATGTGTTGTGTTTCCTTCTGGTTTACCAGGGGGGTCGATAGTTTTAGAGGGATTTTGTTGGAGGCTTGTTAAATATGAACCTGGTTCAGATTATGACAGTAAGGTAAGATCAGAGTACATAACCAATAAAGTAGAATATAATCCAAAAAAATGGTTATGTTTCTGGTTGGAACATGATGGGAATGAGTGAATGACATATGTTGAAGAAGTGTAAAAAGAATGACAAATATGACGACAAGACGTTAAGAGAATGAGAACCTAAAAGGGGATGCTGAGACCATGGAAACCAATGAAGGCAGAGATAGAGAGCTAGTTGAAAACAAAGGAGCTAGAGTTTGCGTAGAAAGATAACAGAAACCTGAAGTTAACACCATGCAAATATATGGACAAGTACGTATTCAGCAACTTGCATGAAGTATTTTTTTGTGATTTCCTGCATGTGTTSCAGGAGTGGATATTAAGGTTGAAATACAACCATCCTACAAATTGGATCAAAYAGCTAGAGTGGAATCCTGCAGAGATCAAGAATTTACAACAAGTTGACRATAAATTTATGCGTGTAGTATATTTTTGGTTAGACATCATTTTTTGCAGGATTTATCACAGAATTTGTAGTATGTATGGTGAAGTCTTACAATGCAAAAGAGAAAGAGTTATTGAAGGGACCTTGAAGTAGGTACATCAGATATCTATATACTTCCATTAAGATATTACTATATAACAAAGGTGTAATGACAATTGCCTCAGACAACCAAACTTCTTTGCGTGCATGTAGGAAGGGGAGAAACACTGAAAGGAGAAGGAGAAAGGGAGGGAGAAATGGATAAAGGAAAGAAGGAGGAGGCCTTGGACTTAATCATGATGGAAAAATACTAGATTAAGAAGACTATGGAAACAACTGCAAGAATGCGAAGTGGAGTACCCTACCAATATAATATGAGCACCAAGAAGAGATCCATAGTCGCGAGGGAAGGCTTGGTAAGTGATGAAGAATAGGTAGAGGATCTTTGGGATGTGGAGTAGATTGAGTAAATATTGCACGTGACATATGAAAAGAAGACAAGAGGTCCAAGAGTAGGAACAAAAGGCATCACTCCTATCCATATCAATGTCAGTGTGGAACCCATAAACCCATGTGCGACTAATACACCAATAAGAACACCACCATTTAGAGAACTAAAGATCAGGAGAAGGAAGACAACAGGAAGTACATCTACACAGGGACCAACAAATAGGGGAGCCATTTTAGGAAGCATTAGTAAAGTATATACACTACGCGGAGGTAGTAGTTCAACATTCAAGATGGCAGGACATGATCCCACCATCAGGTTACCATAATTCAAAGGAGAGGTGTTGGAGGACCCTGAGAAGCACTTGTTCATTTGTGAAAAGATTTGGGAAGAA
>SNQJ01S0143628.1:0-24426 GCA_010110895.2 Picea sitchensis
CCCCCCCTCTCAGTTGTCCAACATCTTTCTTATCACAGAGCTTCACAAGTCAAGTAGAATATTGCACACTACAACAACATATATGTTGGCGGATATTGTTGGCAAGTTGTTTCGTGTAATATCAGTGTTGTCATTGATATCAATTGTGAATGGACGAGAGCAAGAAGGAATGTCATGGGTCATCGATTCGCGAAGAAGAGATATGGACCTTCAATCAGAGGAATGTTGTAGGTCGTCGATTAGACGGGAGCGAAGTTCAGAAATTGGGAAATGGAAGAAAGGAGGTGATCTAACTTCCAAAATTGCGAAATGCAAAGTCTCGAAGTGCGAAGAGGAGATCTGGGTCATCAGATCACAGAAGATTGTGGACCGTTGATCTGACACAGATTTCAGGAATTGATCTGACACAGATTTCAGGAGTTCAGACTTTGGAGAAAGGAGGAGAGCTAACTTGTGAGTTCATGAAACGCGAATTACTGAAGTGCTTGACCCCAAGTCATAGCAAGAGGTCACATCAGTAGAGATTAAGGGAAGGAGATAGCATCGCTAGGATCTACTTTGGAGATCAAGAGTTGGGAGAGTTGGGGAGACTATAGCCGAAGTGCAAAGTCATGAAGTTCCCTTTTTGTTTGATGTGTGGTCACAAAAAATGGTCACGTGGAGAGGAATTTGTACCCATTACAAACCTATGCGGGTATAATGCAACGATGCATATTAAATAGACAGTCTGATCGAAGGGTTGATGTTTCACTTCGTGATTTCTTGATCAGTTACGATTCAGTTATACAAACTGAATCATTGTTCTTGGGTGTTGGATATTCAAAGTGTAACGGATCATGAGTGAAAGAATAAAAGAAAAATGTTGTGATAGATTTGGGTTGGTTGTTTTCTCTGCAAAATGATTTGAATTATATGAAATGAAAATTATAGTATCA
Organism: Picea sitchensis; assembly: GCA_010110895.2. Classification (NCBI taxonomy): domain Eukaryota; kingdom Viridiplantae; phylum Streptophyta; class Pinopsida; order Pinales; family Pinaceae; genus Picea; species Picea sitchensis. The sequence goes on from SNQJ01S0143628.1 coordinate 936, forward strand.
ACAGAGTGAGAAGAAATTCAGAGATGAAGAACAAAAGTGAGACAGAGCAGAAATGATGAAAAGAGTAGAATGTATGAAAACCTAAGACCATGAGAAGAATAGAGAAAGAGAATATGGTAAATGACAGCAATTAGAGCCGAGTATGAATAGACAGAAGCATAGCAGAATTGTAGAACAAAAGTAGAGAAGAATTGCAGAAAAGAGAAGAAATGGTAAGCATTAACATATTTGTATTGTTGCAACGTATTATTCAAGCAAAGTTTTATAATCAGGGTGGTAGGATGGTGCTAGGAAGGACTTTGATCCTCTGTTATTGAAGTTGATTCTTGAATACTGGGAGTTGTAGCTTCCATCTAGTTGTGGATAGAAAACAAGGTGGTAGGGTGTGCTAGGGAAAACTAAGAGTTTTCTGTGTGCAAGTTGGTGCTTGTATTAGTGGAAGTGGGTGCTTCCATCCAGTTGGTGTTGTAGATAATAAGGAGTAAATATGCTTCTTTCTAGTGGGTGCTATAGAAACTTGAGAGTTGGTGCTCTCCACAAGTTGCATCTTGTTAAATAAGAGGTTGTAGTCTCATTTTGAGTTGGTGGTCAAAGATAGATGATGTACAAAAACATAAAAGACTGTCTATAATTCTAAGAAGAAGAGGTTTTCTCCCTTTATGGGTTTCCTCATGAATATTTGTCTCTTTGTTTATCATGTGTATGATTGATGTTTACTATTTCTACTATTTATGTCTCTCATAATATTGATTATCAGTTGGAGAAGAGAAACAACATTTTTATAGACATAAAATTGTTTAAGCACAGTAACAACTGATTCACCCCCCCCCTCTCAGTTGTCTTAGTAATTTCAACAATTGGTATCCGAGTAGGTTCCTTTTATTTAAAAGTAGATCTGTAAGCTTAAACATGACAAGTCATGAAGGGGCTTTAACCAATAAGCCTCATCTGTTTGATGGAACATTTTTTTCTTTCTAGAAAGTTAGAATGAGAACGTGCATTATGGCCTTGGGTGCTAATGTTTGGGATGTAGTAGAGACCTATTTTACTAGCTTCCAAATATGAAAATCTAGATTTTAGCTTCAATGTAGAGGCAATGAATGTTATCTTGAGTGGGCTTGCTGAAGATGAATTTGTAAAGGTGATGCATCTTGAATCTACCAAAGAGATGTGGGATAAACTTATTAGCAGTTATTAGCCAAACTTCAGACATATAGATTGAAATTTGAACAACTAAAGATGAATGAGGATGAAATAGTTAGTAAATATTTTTTAAGAGATGAGGAGCTTGTGAATGCCATGAAGGGTCTTGGTGAGAAGATTGAAGAAACACTTTTTGTTTAGAAGATTTTAAGATCTTTGCCTGACAGATTTAATCCAAAAGTTTCTGCAATAGAAGAACTAAATGATCTTAAAATTATGCCTATTAATCAACTCCTAAGAACTTTGACTACTTATGAAATGAGGAGTAAAGAAAAATCCATCACTAGAGAATAATATTTTATAGAAGACAAGAATACTGATTCGGAATTAGATGATATTGAGGCAAAATTTGTGAGAAGGTTTAAGAAAGGATCAGTCAAATACCAAGGAAAACTACCATTTAAATGTTTCAACTGTGGAAACATAAGTCATTTTTCATCTAAGTGTCCTCACAAGAAAAAATACCATAACTCTGATGATGAAAAGCAATACAAATTTAATAAATATAGTAAAAAGAAAAGTTTGTGTGCAAATAATGATAACTCCTCTGAACACATAGATAACAATTCATCTTGTGAAGATAAAGTGAATGACTTTATGCTTATGGCCATAGGAGACCTTGATGATGAATAAATAGGAAGTGACATGAATGATGAAGAAGTTGTGGTTGATATGAAAGGTAACTAATCAGTGAATTAGAAGATATTGATAGACTCGGACTTAAGAAGAGAAAACAAAAACAGTTGTTGATGCAGTTTGAAAAGAATGGTAAAGAACCAAGTGAATATTTTGTTTTTTTTAAAGTAGAATTAGAATAAGCAAATAAAATAGAAGATAGTTTGAAACAACAAATAGCAGAGAAGAAGGTGAGATGTGAAGCTCTGGAAGAAGAAGTAGTGAAAACTAGAAAAGAGTTGGAGAAGTTTCAAGCCTTGTATCACCAAAATATGTCAAGTATCAAAGCCTTAGAAGAACTTAATAGAATCCTGAGTAAACAAAGATCTTCATTGATAAAAACTGGTCTAGGTTATGAAAATGGTTCAAGTAGCAGTCAAACAAAAAATAAAGAATCTACTAAGATGATCAAATTTCAAGTCAGCAGACAGTCAGATTATGATCATACTCTACAAACAAAAGTTAATAAATATGAGTTGAATTCTGAATAGGAACAAAGCCAACAAAAGATAAAGAAACCAATTTCAAGAGGAAGGTCAATATTCAGGTATCAAAATTTGTTCTATGGTTACTATTATTATTGTTCTAATTTTGGTCATAAAGATGCAAATTGTGGAATTAAGTTTAGAATTATGCAACTAAGTAGGTCACGGAATGAACAATGATTGCAACATAGAAATAAACATTTAGTGAGTAGACAACATCGTAACAATTATTTTGATCCATTGTATAATGATCCCGAATGTTACATTTGTCATAATTTTGGTCACAAAGACTTAGATTGTCACTTGAAGAATTACAAAGTTGATCCAAGAATAAATTCCTCAGTTGAAAATGTCAAAATATGGAAAAAGAAAGAAAGTAATAAATGTGGGTTAGTAATTTCTACTCAAAGACAAAATTATCCTTGGCATATTGATAGTGGATGTTCCAAACATATGACTGGAGACAAAAGTAAGTTTTTGTCTCTAAGTGAAAGAAAATCAGGGAATGTAACTTTTGGGAATGATGCACCAAGAAAAATAAAAGGTAAAGGAATGGTAAGTCTAAGTAATGAAAAAGGGAAAGCTCAAGATGTGTTGTTTGTAGATGGTATGAAAAATAATCTTCTTAGTGTTAGTCAAGTTTGTGACAGAGGATGTGAATTTTTTTTCACTTCTATATATTGTAGAATATAATCTTAGAATTCAAGACATTTAATTGCAAAAGGCATAATAATAGAAAACAATGTCTATGTTTTGAAAGAAGAAAAAGGAGAATCTCACTTAAGCAAGTATGATGAAAGTTGGCTATGGCATAGGAGACTTGGACACCTAAATTTTGATCATCTAATCAAACTTAGAAATAGTGGGGTGGTAAAATATCTTCCAAAGATATCAAATCCATATGATTCTGTATGAAAACCTTGCCAAATAGGAAAGCTTACTCGACATAGTTTAAATCTAATAACTTTGCATCAACAAAGAAACCTCTTCAGTTAGTACATATGGATTTATGTGGACCATCAAGGAAGGAAGGTACATGAAAACAAATTCATTTCATGTTGATTATTGATGATTATTCTAGACTCATGTGGGTTTCCTTTCTGAAAGAAAAATCTAAAGCATTTGAAAATTTCAAAGTGTTTAATGATCTGACTGACAATCAAAGAGGAAAAATATTGAACGCAGTAAGGTCTGATAGAGGAGATTTTAGTTCAGGGGACTTCAAAGAGTTTTGTGATAAACATGGGATCAAAAGAGATTATACTATTCCTAGGACTCCACAACAAAATGGAGTAGTTGAGAGGAAGAATAGATCAGTTCAACAGATGGAAAGATCAATGATGAATGAAAGGAATATTGCTCAGACATATTGGGTAGAATAAATTCATGTAGTTGTACATATTCTTAACAAATCTCATCTCAGGCCACATAGTGACAAGACTCCTTATGAACTATGGTTTGGAATACTTGCTTCAATCAAGCATTTTAAAGTCTTTGGGAGTAAGTGTTATATCAAGAATAATGATGAAAATCTTTGCAAATATGATGATAGGGCTGATGAAGGTATCTTCTTAGGGTATTCTACAAACAATAAAGGATACAGATGTTATAATAAGAGGCTGCATAAATTGGTTGATTGTATTGACATAAAATTTGATAAAGAAATCCCAGTACGAGATGTAAGCAATGGTGAATCAACAATAGAGTATATAGTTGAAGTTGAAGTTGAAGAGAATAGGTCCAAGAATAAAAAAGAGAATACCCTGAGTCAGATGAAGATACAAATACTCAGGCAAACTCAAATCAGCAGACATAAACAAAACCACCTCTCAGAATTGTTAGAAAGAATCATCCTGAAAAACAAATAATTGGTGATATGAATAAAGGAGTTTAGAAAAGAAGGCAATTAATTAAAGACTCAGAACAATCTCAAATTGCTTTCCTATCTATGATTGAACCTAAAAGGTTTGATGAAGCCAAAAAACATGATGATTGGATTAGAGCTATGAATGAAGAGATTGATAAAAACAATACTTGGGAATTTGTTCCTAGACCTACAGATAAGAAACTAATAGGTGTTAAATGGGTGTTTAAGAATAAAATGAATGAACAAGGCCAAATTGTTAGGAATAAAGACAGATTGGTTTGTAAGGGGTACGCACAAGTTGAAGGACAATATTTTGATGAAACCTTTGCACCAGTGGAAAGATTAGAAGCCATCAGAATGTTTCTTTCCTATGTATGTCACAAGAACTTTAAAGTATATCAGATGGATGTTAAGTCAATATTTCTTAATGGAGATCTAGAAGAAGAAGTATATATGGAGCAACTTGAAGGATTTTCACTGACAGATAATCCTGATTATGTCTGTAAGTTGAAAAAGGAATTATATGGAATAAAACAGGCACCATGAGCATGGTATTATAGACTGGACAAATTTCTACAGAACAAAGGGTTCAAGAAAGGTATTGTTGACAGTAATCTATACATTAAGTTTGAAGGTGATGATTTATTATTTGTTTTGGTTAATGTAAATGACATTATTTTTGGATGTACTAATAACCCTTTTGTTTAGTGGTTTTGTAATTTTATTCAAACTGAGTTTGAGATGTCCATGATAGGATAACTGTCATATTTTATTGGTTTTCAAATCAATCAGAGTTCTGCAGGGTTATTTATCTCTCAAGAAAATTATTTGAAAGAGATGTTGAAGAAGTTTCAGATTGAAGATTCATCTCCTATTAGTACACCTATGGTAGTTGGTTGCAAGCTCAGTAAATATGATATTTCACCTGATGTTGATCAAAGAACATATCGATCAATGATAGGCAGTCTTATGTACATCACAACATCTCGTCGTGATATAATGAAAGTTGTTGGAATGGTAGGTCGTTATGAGTCTTCTCCTAAACAAAGTCATTTAGCAGATGTCAAGAGGATATTCAAATATTTCAAGGGTGTTGTTGGCCCTTGGTTATGGATTAAGGAAGAAAGTGAAGAAAAAGGAAGAGAAAAGGTGAAGTACGAACTGCGCAGAAGGCACATTGACTGAGAATGGGTCGAAGTGGTCAAAGAAGAAGAAAAGAAGGAGCGAAGAAAGAGAAAATGAGTCATTGGATAAGAAGAGCAGGGAATATGGCTCGTGGAAAACTCATAAAGTGGGAAAATCCACTGACAGATGCTTTGGAGCACCTCACGGGAAAGAAGGAAAGACAGGTTGGCGAAGCTCTGAAAACGTGGGTCAATGTGGACCTGGGATTTTAGACACCTAGGGTTTTGGCATTTAGGGTGTTGACACCTAGGTTTCGGCCTAAGGTTGTCTAATAATCATTTTAATGCATAAATAAGGACCCAAATGAGAGAAGGGGGGTTGGTTGTGGGTACGAGGTTGTTCAATACTTGGTTGTTCATTATTGGTTCTGAGTTTTTCATTGTGGGTTGAGAGAGAGCATCTGTATTGTAAGATATTTAGCTAGGTTTGAATATCAACCTTGTAGCTAGGTGCGTAGGGAGGGGAGAAGAGAAGAGAAAGAGAAAGAGATCTTCAAGCTAAGTGTGTATATAGAACTATTTGTTTTCATATAATATCAAGAAACGTAGTTCTGTTGACGTAGCCCTAGGGAGAGGGTGAACCACATATATCTTGTTGTTCTGTGTGATTAATGTTGTGTTCTTTTTATTTTTGTTATTATGTTATTCCATCATTGTATTAGATCTAAGATATAGTACGGGCAATAGGCTTTAAGGAGATAAATAATAACTAGGTTGTTGTGTGTTGTTGCCTTGGATCCACTTTACATTTCCTCTGGTTGTAGACAGGTGTGTCCTGCAACCCCCTATTTCTACTTTGGGTGACACTGAATCTACTTCACAGGTGTTGTCGAAAGGGCCAATAGTTAGGGATTGTTGGTGAGATGTTAGATTTGAACCTCGGGTCTGCCCCTATGCCAAAAATTGATTTCGTTGTTGGGACCGATATCTTATTGAGGGAATGTCAAGGTGGTTTCCATCGAAGACAAAGCTTCAAAAGTGGATAGAATAACAAGAGAAAGACTTCGTTGAAGCTCAGAAAAAGAACCCTAATATTAGTACAGAGGATTGGTTGGGAAGGTATATCTTTACTGATATACACAAGATTTTATTTGGTTTGAGATGAGATTTAGACCACTTGTGGTTTGGGTGTCGGAACTGATCAAGAAGGTCAGGAGAGATGACAACGTTGTGTCAAGAGTAGTGGATCACTAGTTTGATAGCACTATAGGAGGGTACAGTACCGAGTTCACTATTGACATAGTAGATTCATATAGCTAAGCATAGAGGCATTTCTTTAAGAGATTGAGGGGAAACGTTTTATACTTTTTGAAGTCTAATATCAAGATTCTATTGCATGAGAATAAAATATTGAAGATACAGTAGTTGGTCAGATCAAAAATCTAATTTTCAAGAACTCAGACAGCGACAATGACACAGAGGTTAGACATATGCACAGTGGGAGAATCTTCAGAGAAGTTCCTTTGGTGAACCTGTTTGAGAAGAACCACAAACCACTGGTATAGGACAAAGGGTTTTACAGTGGATAAGAAGAAGATTTATTGAACGAAGAACAATCAAGATCCATTAGAGAAGAGGAAGGGAAGACTAAAGAACCTCAGCGAGAAGAATCAAAAACTTTAGGAACTGCGTTGATTGTTGAAGTAAGTACTATTACGACTCTTGTTGTTCTAGCAGCATTAAGTAACCAAAGTAGTCAGACTTATCAAATCACTCATAGCACTGTTACCAGCACTTCAGTACATACTCAGTCAAGAAACCTAGGAAGATCTATGGTAGATGAAATGAGGCTACCTATCTTTATAGGAGATCGATCTAAATATCTTGATCAACACTGCTTCTTATGCGAAGTTATATAGAGTATTAAGAAAGTTAATGATGAAGCAGTTAATTGAAATCAGTTTAGTACCACCTTGAGAGACCGCGTACTGAGTTGGTACACGAAGTCTGTTAAGGGAGTTGCACAACCTAAACCATTGAATGACATCGAGAATGCGTTGAGTGTAGAATTCAAGAAACCCAAGTCGGAGTCACAGTGCATTAAAGAACTGAAATAAATCAAGCAGAGAGTATCCAAACATGTTTGGGAGTTTGATCAGAGGTTTAAGACCTTGACATGACGATTGAGTTTTCATATTCCAGATGAGAAGAATAAGGAATGGTTCACTACTTCCCTCTTACCACACATCATATTTCATCTGATGCAACAGTAGTTTGCTTCATAGGCTGAGACGTTGGAGATCACCATGAAACTAGAATCAACCCCTATAGGAGAATCTAGCTCAGGTATGAGTCAAATTTTGAGTCATCTAACTAGCTTATCTCTGTAGGTCGAAGATATGAAGAAAGACAAGGGAAAATATAAAGGAGAGGACATCTAGTGTATCAGATGAAAATCAAAAGGCCATGATAAGGAGAATTGTCACCTATTTCATGAATACTTGGCCTATAGAGATCTGAGCCCTATGGAGAAGATTACTCTACCCTGGTGCAAGGTATGTAGAAATAGACATCACCCTGGTGAATGTTATTACATGAAAAAATATGTCCAGACACCTACCAACCATTACTGAACATTATGTAAATTTGTGGGGCATGATGAGAAGGATTGTAGGGCTTATGAACTCTTGCATGAAAGGTCAAGAGATACATATAGGATTCAAGGAAAAGTACAACAGGAGGGAAATGCTACGCAGTTTAACTCTCCAAGAAGAGGAAACTTCAACCCTCATGGTGGATTCATAGCAAGAGGAAGAGGAGGAGGCATGGGTTGAGGTCGAGGTTAGATCATTTGTTATAACTAAGAACAGTCAGGACACTTGGAAAGGGACTGCCATAACCCTTGTACCACTTCCATCTACTGCAACTCATTTGAGCATGTTATTGAAGATTGTCCTATGTTGTTAGCCAAACTTCAGGAGAGATGAGGAGGAAACTAACAAGTACAACTAATCTTAGAATAAACTCATGCAGAGGATCCCAGAGTCACTGTTATCACTAGAGGAGGTGCTACTACAGGAGAAGACAGAGTGACCCAGGGAAAGACTACAAAAGAATCAAGGGTCAGAAGAGCTGCAAAGAATACAAAAGTGTTTGATCCAAGGGAAGAAAAGTAGATGTTTGAAGAGGAAAGAAGAGAGTTTGGAAGATATTGAGCTTCTTCATCAAAGACACAACTAGAAGTGAGAGAATGTGGAATGCCTTTGGAATTTGATCAGTCTACTTCACCCGGAGAAGGAAAAGAGGTAAGAAAGTTTATGTCATTCTTATGTACTTGCATTAACTTGATTAAGGATGAAAGATATTTACAAGAACTACAAAATTTGATAAGACAGTATGAGATAGGTAGGATATCTCCCCTGCTGAATAAATTAGTACATCAAGTATCCCGAAAGAGAAGGAAAAATAAGGAGTTACACCTTAATGCTCATATTGGATATTATGACATAGATTATGTGGCCCTCGACTTAGGGTCAAAATTCAATGTGATGATGAAGCAGACCTGGGCATTGATGGGAAAACCTAAGTTAATTTACTCCCCTATCAAGCTTAGGATGGATAATCAATAGGCAGTAAGCCCCTTTGGAAGACTGCAACATGTCCCTGTGGAGATCGATGTGGTAAGGACATTTGTGGACTTTGAGGTGATTGAGATAGTTGATGATAATTGTCCTTATCATGTGTTGTTAGGAATTGATTGGGCTTTCAACAATTCCACTGTCATTAACTTAAATAAAATAAGAATGAAATTTAAAGGTGACGACCATAGGTTCATTGCACCTCTTGATCCTGATGAAGGCCACAGATACACAGAACCCATTAGAGAAGAAGACAGTGCATACGAGCTAGAGAATATCTATAAATTGACAACAAGACAATAAGATTACATTAATCCTACAGCAGATGGGAATTTAAGCTGGATAAGTGACAGTACATGCTCATTAGACTCGAAAAAAGCACTGGAGAATTGGAAGAACAAAATGTATGATTTTTTCGAATGGAAATGTGCTAGATAAACCAAGGAAGTTCACTGGATTGGCACTGAAGTAAGTAATTTCCCCACATTTGTTGGTTTAAATCATTTAGAAACTTTCTTATTGGAATTTGAAGAAATTGTACCAGTACAACAGAGGTTGTTGGCACTAAATAAGGCCTTGAAAGAAATGCCAGCGAGATGGTGTGGGATACACAAAAGTAACATCGTGGAATGGGTGCAATGTCTCACTTTAATGACAGTGTGCTTTTTAGAACAAGTAGAAGGGTGTGAAGTTTGATACACGGGTTAGATTTGTCTGAAGGACCATGTGTGAAGTTGTGAGGAGGCCTGGAGAAACATTCCTTAGGAACAATTGGTGCATAACTTCATCAACACTTTGGACACAACACCTATTAATTGGTATCTTCAAGAAGAACTGCGCCTCACCACTGCAGATTGGTATGATATGACTCAGAACTTTGTAGCTACATTTTTATTTGAAAGTCAGTACCACTCAATAGATGAATCTCTACAAGTTGTAAGAAATAAATTCTTTGAGGAGGCACCTAACCTCCCTGTTGAGCAAGAAGAGGATGAATGGACCTCACCTGTTCAGAAATTGCAAGGTTGTTACAATATCAATGCTGATGAAGATGATGATCCTAGGAATGTGAATATTGAAAAAACAAAGGGATAGAGAGACATAGAAGGACTAGGAGTTGAACTACCTTTCATTGGACAACCAATTAAAATCAATAAAGTTGATATTGGAACCAAGCAAGCACCTGAGTTCGCAAACGTGGGAGATTATTGGGATGATGCCACTATTGATAAGATCACAAAACTAATGCATGAATATCAGGACTTGTTTCCAACCAAGTTTACTAAAATGAAGGGCATTAAAGGGACCATGGGAGAAATGAATATCCCCTTGAAACCAGATGCAAGGTTAGTCAAGCAGATACCCTACAGATTGAATCCCAAATATAAGCAGAAAGTGAAGATTGAATTAGATAGAATGTTGGAAGCAGGAATCATAGAACCTGTTGACGAGTTAGAATAGATTATCCCTATGGTGGTCCAATATAAGAAGACAGGAGAGATCAGAATCTATGTTGACTTGAAGAAACTGAAAGATGCATGTTTTCATGATCCATTCCCTACACCATGTACTGATGAAGTGTTAGATAATGTGAGAGGGCAGGATGCTTACTCCTTCACAGATGGATTTTCAGGTTATCACTAGATCAAGATTGCTAAGGAATATCGACATAAGACCACATTTTCAACAGAATGGGGTTCCTTCCAGTACACAGTGATGCCTTTCAGATTGAAGAATGCACCAGCCATGTTTTCTAGGGTGGTGGTTGAAGCATTCAAAGAATTTTTACATAAATGTTTGGAGGCATATTTTGATGATTGGACTGTTTTTAGCTTATTGCAAAATCATATTGAATGTTTAATACTAATGTTTGATAAGTTCAGGCAATGTCATATTTTCCTGAACTTGAATAAGTGCATCTTATTTTCACCCTTTGGAGTGTTGTTGGGCCATATTGTGTGTAAGCAGGGGTTGATGGTAGATCCTTCCAATATTTCCATCAACGTTGATCTACCTCCTCCTACTTCAGTTCGATAGTTGTGCACTATGTTGGGACATACTTGATACTACATAAAGGTCATCAAGAGATATGCACCCATGGAGAATATTTTAAAGAAATATTGCCAGTTTCAATGGTCAGAGGAATGTCAGCAGAGCTTCGACACACTGAAACAAAAAATGGTCACTGCGCCTATTCTAGTTTTCCCAGATTGGCGTAAGGAATTCCATGGTCATTTTAATGCTTCATCTATTGAATTAGGAGCATTGTTAGCACAACCAGGAGCAAGAAATATTGACCATCCGTTAGCCTTTTCTAGCAGGAATCTTTCTACAGCTAAGATAAATTACACTACTACTGAAAGAGAAGGTTTAGCCATGGTGTACGCGTTGCAGAAGTTTAATCACTACTTGTTAGGAGTACCTTTTAAGATGTTCACTGATCACTCTACGTTCAAATACTTATTCAACAAGCTAGTGTTGGGGGGAACAATATGTAGATGGCTACTGTTATTCTAGGAATGTGATTTTGAGATTGTGGTCAAGCTAGGGAGAATGAACAAGAGACCTGACCATTTTTCCAGGTTAGAACATGGAGAGGAACCTACCAGTTTAGAGGATACACTATCAGATGCATATTTGTTGGCCATCAGAAAGGTTGATGATCACTTAGCCACGATAGTCCAGTTTATATCAACAGGAATGTCACCTCGCGAATATACAATCATTCAAAAGAAACAACTGGTAGTTCATGCTATAAATTTTTCACTTATAGTTGGACATCTTTATAAGATGGGACATGATGAGATCCTGAGGAGATGTGTTATGGAGGCAGAGAGGCCACTGATTCTGGAAGAAGCACATGAAGGCATCGCAGGAGGACACTATGCAAGGAAAGAAACAACGTAGAAGGTTCTTAGAGATGGCCTCTGGTGGCCTACTTTACATAAAGATGCTAAGGAATACTACAGATCCTGTGATGTATGCCAAAGAGTTGGGAAACCTTATAGAAGAGATGAGATTCCTTTAGCACCTCAACTAAATTTACAGGCATATGAGAAATGGGAAATTGATTTCGTGGGACCTATCACCCCACCAAGGAACTGCGCAGGAGCGAGGTATATTATCAAATCAATAGAGTATTTGACAAGATGGGCAGAAGAAAGAGAAGTTAATGACTATAGTGAAACTACAATTGAACGATTCATATTTGATGATATCATACCCAGGTTTGGATGCCCGAAGACCCTTATGAGTGATCAAGGTACACATTTTATCAATAAGACTATTGAAGGCTTGACCCAGGAATTTGAAGTTCATCATTAGAGGAGTACACCATACCACCCACAAGAGAATGGAACAGTCGAAGCTTTCAATAAGATATTGGAGACAACGTTGATGAATATTTGTAGTGTAAACAAGGATGATTGGGATTAGAGAGTACCAACAGTTCTATGGGCCTATAGAACCACTTGCAAGAAGCTAACAATGCAAACTCCCTTTAAGCTAGTCTATGGCCTAGAAGAAGTCGTACCTATGGAATATTTGGTTCCTATTCTAAGAATTGGATCGTTTATAGATATGGATGACACAAGCATTGTGCAAGACAGGCTTGTGCATTTGGTGGAACTGGAGGAAGACAGATTCATTGTAGGATTTCACCAGTAGGTACAAAAGGAACGAGAAAAGGCTTACCATCACAGACACATCAAGGAGAAAGCATTTAAGCAAGGAGATATGGTATTGGTATATGAAAACAAGTTCATGAATACTCTCAGTTGTTCAATTGAATACTCTCAATGGAGAATGGAAGGAAGGTTTGGTGAATGGGAGCCGGTTGAAATTGTAATATGACAACCAGCTGCCTCACAGCTCTAAGTAAAAGCATAAGAAGAAGGGTCTAGGTACCAGGTGCAATTGAAACTGGGTACCAGACACAGAAAATATAGTTTTCACAAGGAACGGAGGAACAGAGAAGAGAGATCAGGCTGCTCCATCTAGTCTGAACTCAAAGTAAAAAAAAAGGTTCAGACCTGCAGTCCCTCGGGATGAATCGCATGTGAGTGTTTGTTATAAGCTTAATTTACACCCAACATGCATACCTAGCCTCAGGCCCTACTATTTGTCATTTTCTTGAGCCAATCTCTTCTAAAAATTCCTCTCTTTTGAGCCACAGGCGCCATGGACTTCTACATACCACATATGCCCACATCCATACGCCGCCAGGCCATCTACAACCCGTGTATACTGAAAAAAGAACGAAAAATGGAAAGTTGCAGATGGGAAACAAAGTTTCTAGAAATTGCTAAAACCGTTTGACTGCCTATGGCCAGTCATTTAACTAGATAAATACCTATAAAAGAAGGGGCCACGGTCCCATTTGAGAAGAAAAAGAAGAAGAGTATAGAAACTCTGCCCAAATTTATCCCCCCTTTGCCCCAATTTCCTGCAATTGTATTGTGAGGTTGAATAGTTGTGCATTGTGAAGAGGATCCTAGGACGAGGTTCGAGGAGCAGTGTCAGACAAATATTGTAAGTTTTCTCTTGTGAAGATTAATATAAAAAGGAATACTTTTTTCGTCCCACCATATCAGAATTGGTGACTCCACTGGGGAGTCTCTAGGGTTCTTTGGGGATTTTTTATTGGGTATTTTGAAATTGGTTTTACTGGATTTTTTGATTTTCTGCAAGAGTCTGAGTGTTCAGGGATTTTGGTTTTCAATACCAGTACTCCCCGCCTTGCTTACCAAACTGTTTTTTTTTCTTTTTTTGAAAAAATCAGAGTCATACGTGCCCTACCTTTATTCAGCCCATGTATGTACACATGTTGCTGAAGTGTTAGCTGCGTGTATGAAAATCCAGAAAATATTTCTCAGGAAGAGGAAGTCATCCTCTCCCCTATCAGAAGTGATCCTTCTCAGGGGTCTTATGGATCATTTCTTGGTCTCTGTGTGTAGTCGGTAGTTAGGTAAGACCTCAGGTTAGCTTTGTTTCACTAAATATTTCTTGCTTCTTCTTTGTCAAAATAAGTTTTTGCACCTTTAAGGGGTTCTGGTTTTCAATACTAGTACTCCCTGCCTAAGCTTAGATGCTTGTCTTTCCTTTTTGAGGAAAAATAGAGGCACACGTGACCTGTAGTGGGCCTGCATGTGTGCATACATGCCCTGCCCTTAGACAGCCCGCATACATACACTGGTTGTTGAAGTGACAATCGTGTGTCTCTCTAGAATTTTTTTTGAAGAGGCAGTCATCATCTTTCCTGTCAAGAGTCATTTTTTCAAGGATTTTCTTGTCTGATTATAGTCTCTGTCATAGAAGTTTTAGCCTAGTTTGTACTCTAGCATATCTTGCTTTTTCATTAAAATATTTATTCTGTTTCTTAGCTTTTTTAACTTATTTTTAGCTTGAAATTTTGAGAAAAATGAGGTGCATTCATCAGTTTCTTTTAGAATATTTTGTTACTTTTGCTTTGATTGGAAGAAAATATAAAAAAAATATATCTTGTTAGTTCTCTTTATTTCTTGGCATTTTCCTTGCATTGTTATTTGAGAAAGAAAAAGAAATTAGCATAGTGTTGTGTTTTCTTCTCATCTTAAAAGCATTTCAAAAGAAAAATAAGAAAGATAATCCTTCTTTGCTAGTGTTCTTATCATTTCTTTTTTCTGTAAGAGTCTTAACAACATCAGTTGCACTACCACACCTTTTGAGTAAATCAAGAATTAAAAAGAACACTGATTAAAAATAAGTAGACTTTTATGTTTGTAGGGTCCATCAACTAGTTTAGGGTTAGGGCCTTGAATTAGGTTGGAGAGGAAACTCTTCAAGGCCGTTAAAACAAACATACGAGTCTTTGCTAAGGAGTGTAGAAGTCCAGTGATGTGGAAATTATCTAGGACCCCCCTATAACATAGGGGATAAGCATGAGGTCACATGCGGAAAGGTAGCAGAGATAACCCCTCCAAAGTCGGACCAAGCATAGTGGGGAACGCATATAGAGGACTTGTCTTGGGATTCTGTTGATCACATTTTGCATGGAGATTCATGGGTCTCGAAGCCGTTCGAGGTCCTCAGTCATATTCTGAAACACTTTCTTTCGATACCCTTGATAGGTTTCGGTCTTGATACCCTGCTCATTGCGGTCCACCCGACTGTTGACTGTACCTGCTTGGTGATTGTTCACAAGCTGGAAACCT
Organism: Picea sitchensis; assembly: GCA_010110895.2. Classification (NCBI taxonomy): domain Eukaryota; kingdom Viridiplantae; phylum Streptophyta; class Pinopsida; order Pinales; family Pinaceae; genus Picea; species Picea sitchensis. The sequence goes on from SNQJ01S0143628.1 coordinate 16,119, forward strand.
AGTTGCCTTTATTTTAGGGACTTGGATAGGTGACCATGGGGGTATACCACAATACCTAGGGAAGACATCGGGTCACACTTTGCAAATTATACCTAGAGGGTGCTTCTGTATTCAAGTTGCACTTGCACTGGTAAGTTTCTCTAGTGTTGGTTGGTGTAACTGTTCTTCCAACTAGTTAGTCGTTTGCTTGATTTTCCTTTAGGAACTTTTAGTGTGTTCTCTGTGCTCCCTAGTTTTCCATAGTGAGTTAGTCAGTCGTGGCTTTGGGTCTCTAAACTAGGGAGGTAGAATGCCCACTCCGCTGGTTGAGAGGACTTTTCAGTCTTCTGCTTAGAAATGTGGAGCCGCCTCTTTATAGGCGTTGTTTTGATAACACTAGGTCTTCAGAGTCAATGTGTGAGACTTTTACAAATTCAAACGATCCCACAAGGGGAGAACCTCTGCATAAGATATTCATGGATAAATTCCCCGACGATACCAACCAATCAACCCCTTCACAAGGGGATCCTTGTGCTTTTCCCTTCTTCAAAAACATTGGTGTCCCTTTCATGGCCACTTTGTACATTCCTGGGTTGAATGTGGGATTACCAATTTGGTTGGGTACCATTCCAAATGTCCTAAATTCTCTTGACACTTCTAAGTTAAGCACCTTAAGTCATGGGCACCCTATTGATGTTTCTTCATCAACATAGTCTTCTCCTCCTCCTTCTCCTGCCTCTGGTGAAAGTACAGTTACTAGTAACAGGAAGTCTAAACGAAATAGAAAGAGGAAGAATAGGAAGAAGAAATCACCAACAGGGATGATTTTAAGGATGGAAATTTATTTTAAAATGTAGAAACCTTGGCGAATCTTACTAATCCTTCATATTCAAACTACAAATGTTTGGCGATATTTTTGTAAAAATATTCAAATTTCTAAGGATTTTATATAGTTTTTATAAAATTTTGGCGATTTTTAAGGTAAAATAATTTTATCCTATAGAATTTGGGCGAATTATTTTTAAAATAGCGAATCTTGTTTTTGGAAAAACATGGAAAATTAGCCCATGAGAGAAATTTATCCCCTAAAATCATCCATGAGATTCACCAACCTCTATGAGTCATGTTGGAGATAGGTCGACAAGCTCTGCAAGTCACGTTGAGCACCAACACCCATCCTCTGTAAGTTATGCTAGGGGCACACACCCACCCTTTACAAGTCATGTTGGGGGAAAGAGTCCAGTCACTGGTAGTCATACTATTAATAGGTTTGTAGCCTATGCAAGTCATGTTATCGACCCATCACTAATCTCTACAAGTCATGTTGGATATGTGAAACCAGCCACTGTTATTCATGCTGGGGGAATTGATTCTATTGAGAAACCCAGATGAATAGGACATAAACCTAAGTTCCCTTGTAATATTTGCAAAGGAAATCACCTTACTCATTTGTACCCTGGCCTTCCAGAGGTATGAAGATTATGGTCCCTTTTTGCAAGCTCTTCTAATTCTGAGTCTTTTGAGGTTTCCTTGCAATATTTTCAGCCATTGGTTGAGAAAGTGGTCATGTTGATGTAGTCATCGGTTGATCCCAATCCTCTTTTGAGGGGTGAGGTGCCTTTAGACCATGTAGTCTTGCAGCCTATGCAGTCATTGGTTGAGAAAGTGGTCATGCCCTCCCAATATTTGGTTGATCCCACTCTTCTCTTGGAGAGTGTCGAGTCTACCAAAGTGGTCACGTTGATGCCATCTTCGAGTAATCCCACTCCTCTCTTGAGGAGTGAAGTGTCAACCGACTATGTTTTTAGCATTTCTAGTTCCGTACTTTCAGAACAAGGGAGCATTCCGCTCGCTCTGAGCACACCCCCTCCAAGACTTAGGATGGTTTCCTTTGATTGGAATGATCGTGTTGAGCCTCGTCTTCCTTCTTATGCACCTTTTCAAGTAATCTTTGAAGTTAATTCAACAAACATCTATCGATGTATTGTGCATGAAGGATCCTCTGCAATTATTTTATCCTCCTTGGTTTGGAAAGTCTTGGGATCACTCGATCTAGTATATGCTTCGCATGAGCTGTTGGATTTTGATAGACGTCCTAGTGAATATTTGGGGGTTCTTCCTTAGTTTCCTATCTCGTTAGGTGGGAAGATTGTCCGTGTCAATGCTATAGTGGTGCAAGGCCCATTAGATTTCAATATGCTTCTCGGGTGTGATTATGTATATGATATGAACGTTGTGGTATCTACGCTCTTCCAGGTGATGCATTTCCCTCACAATGGAAGAATTGTCACTATTGACCAGCTGGCATCTGATACTCACCATCCTAATTCAATGTTAGTTCAGGATACCCCTTAATATGTTCCTAGTGTTTGTGTAGACTCCACCCCACCACAGGTTAATTATGTGGCATCTTATCCTCGATTTTTAATTGATTCTGAGCAGGAACATGTGCAATCATGTTTTCCCTCTCGAGACTTGGTCTCAACAATTGAATATTTGGTTTATCCAACAGGGGCATGGGAGCCCTTGCTTCCCCCTCTTGGTCCAAGTGATCTTGAGTCTCCTTTTGAGTCTGATCTCGGTGTTGGTAGATCCTCAAGCCCTCATGCAACATGCTTGTGATTATTCGTTGATAGACTCTACCAGTCCTGACCAGACCCTCCATTGTCATATGGAATATGGTTAGTTTACTTCACCCTTGGGGACTGTCGACCCTCGCTTACATGATTTCTCATATTTTGAATTGCCTTCAGATGAGGCTATCCTTGAAGCCGTGACTACAGATTCTATATCATGGGAAGACTTGCACTGTGGTTTGTGTTTTATTCCCTTTTGGGAGATTTTCCAAGTTGACTATCGAAGGGACTCTTGGTCTGAGCCTAACAGTGGGCTCTACCTAAACTAGTTTCATACATGAGTCGGAGCCCCCACGGGTCTTATTTTAAGCCCTTTTCAGACCCTTTAAAACATGAAAAGATTGTCGAGCGATCTTGTTGTCTTTCACACTTGTTAAACTAAAATTTGAAGGCATGTATTTCCAGTAGTATTTTACCCCATTTTCGGTCTGGATGGTCAACTGCTTGAACAAAGGTATACTCTAGGAACTTCATTTCTCTAGAAGAGTATCCTCATATATCATTTTAACCCTTTTTCGGGCTCGAGGGACTAAATTTACGAAAAAGCAATCCCCATGGAGTCCATAGTTAAGCTCTTTTCAGTTAAGCCCTAATATTGGCTCATTACCCCTTAATTAGGGCATATTATATTAGTAATGTTATTTTATTTATGTCGGCTTTAGGCCATTAGTTGTAATTATACCTCCTAGTCTCGTATATATACCAAGGAGACATTTTCATTTTGAATCATCTTGTACTTGAACATTTAAGTGGGGTAAAAGGAGGTTTCCCCCTATAAGAGGGTTATTATCTAAAATTATCTCTTTTTCAAGGCGTTGAGTACTTTTTCTGAGGTTTTTCTATGCTATATTGATATTTGGTTCTTAACATATGGTATCAGAGCTCAAGGTCTTGGGATTTCGCTGCTACATCTGAGACACCTTGGAATTTTTGCTATAAATGTTTTTGTACAACGTTTCAGAAGGAACGGCTTGGAGGATATTTAGTAGACTGACCAAGGTATGTTGGGTTAACAATTAAGCTCTTGAGGTCTTATAATTTCGGAGATACAACCTATAAAATATAGAGCTCTGGAATCATCCTGAACTGAGTCATTGTGGAATTTTCACTATAAAAAATTTTATGTAATGTTTCAGACCCTAAAATATGGAGGCTATTTACATAAATTAGTAAGGTATTTTTGGTAAACATTTAAACTTATGGGTCATCTTAAATTTTTATATACACCTTGTGTAAGATAGGGTATCTGACTAGTCCTATTGACTAGTCTCAAGAAGGTGTTCTAGGTAAAAAAATCATAACTTCTTCCTAGAGTATCCAAATTGAGTGGGACTAGTTTCATTGGATCTTGGACAATCTGTAGTATTTCTGGTGCAAGTTTCAGAATTTTGTATGAATTATTTTGTGTGGGGAACACTATACAAGTGAGATCTCCTAGAAAGGACAAAAATCAGCAAGTTGTGGGGAAGTTACCGTAAATTCCACTTGGAACATCCAATTTTGATCAGACCTATGGAATTGCAGAGAAGAAATATCATAGAACTACATAAAAGAAAGTTTCATACCTAGAAGGGCCGAAACTAGGGAGATACAATAGAAGAAATATTTTCTAGCAGAACCACCTCAAAATCAAGGTTCAAAAGTGATACTTGGCCAACATGCCACCAAAAAATGGAACTTCTACACCAAATAAGCCTCCAAAAAATTGTACTTGGACTCTTGATGAAGGTGAAGAAATGCGTAGGGACATAAATGAACTACAAAAGAAGATGGATTCAATGGAAGCTAAGTTGGATACTAATATGGATTTTGTTAGCGATCAAAATGGACTGATTTTTTAGAGCGTTTTTATCTCTCTCTCCCTCTGTTTCAACAATTTTTCCTATTAGCCTTTGGCCAATGTCTTATCCATCTTGTTTCCTTATCATCTCTCATTGATCATGTTTTATCCAAGCCTTTGTTATTCAATATTCAACCTGTATTTCACAAATACATCTTGTCAAAATTTCTTAATTGATACATAGCCTAAACTATAGTTTTTTCCTTTTTGTGTTTATATTTTTGTGGCATGTGCAAAGTGACCTAAATATTTAATCATGCCCTATATGTTTATGCCCTATGTCCTAGTCTACTTATATGTTAAGCTTTATATGTATTTGTAATATGTTTTTACCTAAGCCTAAACATTTGTTTCTAAACAAATTTAAAGCTAACTCTCGGGCTTATTTTTTTTCCAATAGTTGGGCTTATGTTTTTATTTTTAAACCAAAATATTGGGGCCCCACAAACCAAGCCACTAGTTAACTCATAATACTGATTCATATGCCATGTCGATAGGTCAAACCAATCCATGCAATATACAACGCAACATTCAAACCTAGCACTGAGTTCCATGTCCTGTCCACACCTATCGTTATATCAATACAAGTCTTAGTGTATTTTAAAAAAAGAACTGTAAGATACAGAACCCCAATACATGTGGAATTGAATCTCTTCAATAAATGAAACACATAGTTAAAATGTCAGATGCCAAATAACAGGTAGAGAAGGCGTGTGCAACATCTGATGAGTACAACTGCGTGTTGAAGTTTATGATAAATCAAAGGTATCCGTTGCATGCAAATCAGGCCATGAGCCAGAAACCCTTATGCCAAGAGCAAGAGTTGAGTGCCATCTTGTAAAATACATGCGCAGGTGTCCTGTGGTGAAATATATGCATGGTTCGAATATTTGACAGGTTGATGGCATATGGCCACGAGCAAAGAGACATGAACGAGTAGATTTACACCAAGAATTCGTTGTCGCTCAAATGAATTACATCCAGTGCTCAAGTGGTTTCAAATATGCCATTCATTATCATCTATTGGAAAACACAGATGAGTGTATGGTAATCAACAATAAATCCATGTATGGCATTTGCGTCTAGGGCTCCTGATCTTCTAAAAGCATTTTTCTCTAATGTTTCATGTGGTCAATGAATTGCCAAAATATAATAGATAAGGAGCAGAGGAATTTTCTGCCAAACGATCAGATGCTCAGATTGATGACTGGTTGGGTCGAGTTCGGTTCCGCTCAGCCCTTCAAGGTTACCTGGATCACGGGTTTCCTCCACATGATGATTCATACACTTAGGACCACGCCACGATAGTGCAGATGTGTTTGCCTTGAAGGGGGGAACACTGCAGGAGTATTGGTGGTGCGCCGAGAGGGATCTTGACTAGGGCCCCAACGGTGGCTCTGATCTGATTTTCGACGATGGTGGAAACATTATCCTTATGATTCATGATGGAGTGAAGGCCGAGGAAGAGTTTTTCAAGACTGGGAAGGTGTCGGATCCGGCCTCTACCACCAATGTGGATTTTCAGATTGTGTTGGCATTGATCAACGAAAGCCTCAAGGTTATGCAGGTCAAGGATAGTCTTTGCATATTTATAATTTTCATTTGATAGAAGAAATTGGAGTTGATGCACTTAAGATTAACTTATGTTATCCTCGCAGGATGCCTGAGCGCAAGATGAGTGTTGCAGTTGGTAAAGACTGTGCATTATTGGAGGAGGTTTGTGGTTGAGTAAATGAGAAATCAATAGTCCCAGTTTGGGCAAACATAACTCCAAACGTTACAGATTTTGTTGAGCCAACGAGAGTGGCATTGAGGTCAGGAAGTGAATAAATTTCAGTTATTAACACAATTATGAGTGTAATGGGAATCAATCTTGACACACTAGGGCCTGAACCTTGTGTGGATGGTTATTCAACCCCTGGTGGATATTATTCAAGGTTGTGCATCCGATTGTTCTTGCAAAAGTAATGTTTATTGTGCAGATGATGAATTCTGAGTTTCCTGATCCAGATTTATCACTTTCTGGCATAGGAGGAGTTGAAAATGGAGGTCATGTTGTTGAGTTTATACTGCTTGGAGCAAACACTATTCAGATATGCGTAGCGGTCATGATGCATGGTTATGGCATAGTGGTCATGATGCATGGTTATGGACATGTTAAGAAATTCTTCTCTGAGCTCAAGGACTTTATGGTGAAGCATAATTTTGCATCTATTAAAGACTTCCTTGGGATATCTCTACAATATTTCACGACCCATACAGATTTGGTTCTCCATCAGCAAGAAGCTCTTCAGCAAAGGAAAGCTATTCGAAAATCTATCCAAAGACAAAGCTTTCACCAGCGCAAAAGGCGAAATTATAACTAGTTAGTTGATGAAAAGCAGAGCTTTCACCAGCTAACTAATAGATCGTAAGGAGAAATAGCTGGTGAAACCTGAGATGGCCAGAAAAAGAATGATTTTTTCCTAGATCAAAGTTTTATTATCTTACAGAGAACGAAGATGATTTATAAGTCAAAGTTATAATTAAGAGGATCTTCTTCAAAGTCTTGTTCCAGTTTTTGAGGTGCCATCAAGATGAAAGAGATAAAGTTTGTTACCTATTTATGGCAAGAATGACCTGTCTTTCCAGGTGGCATTTTTTTGACCTTATCTTTCAGCCTTTGAAGATTTTTTGCCTTGTCATCACATTGAAGGATGTTGAATACTATTGCAGCTATCGAAGACTTTAGTTTAGATATGGTTTGATTTCCTTTAATAAAGGATCTGTTCCTTTAGAGTTTACAATTAGTTTTATGTTATGTTATTTTTAGTATCCTAGATCCCTTTTCATAGGATCTGATCTGTACATTGTAAATCTATAAAGCTAAAGACAATAGATGAACCAGGGGGGAGGTTCAATCCTGGATATATTTGGCTCATGTACTAAGACTCTTATCTTGATATGAATCACAGTCTTCTTTTGCTATCAATTTCAGATTTGTTCATGTGTTGCATTACTCTGTATTTTAATTTAGTTTAGGTCAGCTTCTAAGAACTGTTATCTTCTTATTAAGCTCATGAATTTGAATTAAAGGATCTCTTACTATCTTGTATGACCCTGCATGTTAATGTACTTAGTTATCTAGGCTAGTATTCTTCATACCCTATTGCAATTACTCTATTTGATTATTTATTTCTAAAAGCATTGTCTCATTCGAATGCATGATAAGTTGTTCTTCTCATTAGTCACTGAGTTATCCCATTGATACAAGCATACATTTTATTGCATTTCTTAAGTTACCAAGAATATTTAGCCTACAACCCTAGAGAGTTTCTTGGAGTGATAACAGATTCAATGGAAGCTAAGTTGGATACTAAGATGGATGGTTTAAAAGGGGAGATCACGGAAGTATTGAAAAATTTCGGAACAGAGAAGACACTTGAAAGTGAAAATGCATCCCATGAAATTCATGATGAGGACACAAGGAAGGTGAATCAATAATGCAGAAACTCCAACTTTGGTTTGAAGACCAACCACATTCCTAAGATTGATATGAGGAAGTTTGATGGAAAGACCCAATCACATGGATACTTCAGATGGAGGAATTCTTTGATCTCCATAATGTGCCACATACACAAAAGGTACGAATTGCTTCTTTATATTTAGAACCTAATCAATTTGTATGTTATCTATGGTGTTGTTCTCGCAAATCTCTCATCACTTGGAAAATTTTCACGGAAGAAATGATAACACACTATGAGGATACAAGGAGCAATACCTTCTTTAGCCAATTGATAAATCTCAAGCAAAAGGGTTTAGTTACTGAGCACATTGAGAACTTCCAAAGATTGAATATAAAGGTAACTAATAT
>SNQJ01S0143629.1:8914-33340 GCA_010110895.2 Picea sitchensis
CACCTAAGGATAAGGTGCCAAAATTGGAGGATGATGCAGTCCTGAAATATTTTGAATATGTGTTCAAGGAGATACCAGGTCTACCTCCAAAGAGAGATATTGATTTCTCTATAAATTTGATGCCTGGGGAAGCTCCAATATCAAAGACTCCCTACCAGATGAGCACACCAGAACTGAAAAAAATGCAAATGCAACTTGAAGAACTTTTAAATAAGGGGTACATACCCCCAAGTGTGTCACCTTGGGGTGCCCCAATGTTATTTGTGAAGAAGAAAGATGGGACCCTAAGATTCTACATTGACTTCCCACAATTAAATAAAGTAACTATAAAGAACAAGTATCCTCTACTAAGGAACGATGATCTCTTCGATCAGTTGAAGGATGCAAGTATATTCTCAAAGATAGATCTCAGGTCAAGATACCATCAGGTAAGGATTAAAAAGGAAGGCATTAGCAAGACTGCCTTCATGACAAGGTATGGTCATTATGAGTTCACAATGGTGCTATTTGGGTTATCAAATGCACAAGTTGTTTTCATGTGCTTAATGAATGGTTTTTTCCGAGAATATTTAGAAAAATTTGTCATTGTATTTTTGTATGACATCCTTGTGTACTCCATGACAGAGGAAGATCACGAGAAACACTTGAGGATGGATTTATAGGTTCTAAGAGAGAACCAACTATTTGCTAAGTTGAGAAAGCGCTCATTTTTCCAAAATCAAATTCACTATTTGGGGCATATAATATTCGAAGAGGGAATATCAGTAGACCCCAAAAATATTGAAGCTAATAATGGGTGGACAACACCTAAGAATGTGACATAAGTCAGATCATGCATGGGTCTAGTTGGTTACTACAAAAGATTCATTGCAGGATTTTTGAGGATTTCTCACCCAATCACTTCCTTGCAAAGAAAAGGGGTAAAGTTTCAATGGAAAAAAGAATGTGAAAAGAGCTTCCAGCAATTGAAGCAGGTGTTAACCAGTGCTGCAATTTTGAATATTGCAGATCTGGATGAGGAATTTGTAGTTTGCACAGATGCATGCAAATAAGGACTAGGGGGAGTCCTCAACCATAATGGGTTTATGATATGTTTTGAATCCAGGAAATCGAAAGAGCATGAAAGGCTCTACACCACTCATGATTTGGAGTTGGAAACCATAATAGACGCATTAAAGAAATGGAGACACTACCTCATGGGAAAGAGGTTTGAGCTAAGAATAGACCATAATGGTCTAAAATATTTGTTTGATCAACCTACTTTAAATTCCAGGTAGAGAAAATGGTTGGAATTCCTCTATGAGTATGAATTTGATATCAAGCACATCAAAGGAAAAGAGAACAAAGTGACTAATGCAATTAACAGGAGAGTGCATGAACTACATGCTACAACCATCAACATGTATCAAACCGATCTTAAAGACATAATTTTGGAAACTGCAAAATCAGATTTGTAGCACATGGAAATGGTAACAAAGTTACAACAAGGTAAGATGCTACAAAAAATAGAAGATTATAGATTGGGAGTTGATGGAATACTCCTGTACAGGAACATACTTTATGCACCCTGTTCTCACTAATTGAGGAGTATGATCTTGAAAGAGATGCATAATGTGCCTTATGCTGGGCACCCTGGTTATTAGAAAATAGTGGAAGAAGTCAAGAGCCATTACTATTGGCCAGGTATGAAGAAAGAAATTGTAGAGTACATCGCCATATGTATGGAGTGTCAAAGGGTCAAAGTTGGGCATAGACACCCAACTGGGTTGCTACAACCATTACCCATCCCTGAGTGGAAGTGGGAAGTGGTGATAATGGATTTCATCACAGGATTACCCAGAACAAACAAGAAACATGATTCCACCATGGTGGTGGTGGATAAGCTTATGAAAGATGCCCATTTTATTCCATTGAAGACTACTCACAAGGCATCTAATGTTGTTGATATTTATATGAGGGAAATAACACGTATGCACGGTATTCCCAAGACAATTGTGTCTAACAAAGACACAAAATTTACCTCGAATTTTTGGAGAGGATTATTCAAGGGGCTTAGAACGAGCCTAAACTTCATCACAACTTATCATCTGAGTCTAATGGACAAACAAAAAGAGTAAATCAAGTGATAGAATATATGTTAAGAATGTATGTGATGGACAAACCATCCAGATGGGAAGACTACCTACACTTGGTAGAGTTTTCTTACAACAATGGGTACCAAGAATCACTGAAGATGAGCCCATTTGAGGCACTTTATGGTAGAAAGTGCAACACACCAATAAGATGGGACAACCCAGTTGACAGAGAAATAATTGGGCCAGAGTTTCTCAGGGAAATGGAAGAGAAATTGTTAAAGATTAAGCAGAATTTGAAGGTTTCCCAAGACAGGCAGAAAAGATATTATGACAAAGGCAGAACCCACAAAGAGTTTAAAGTGGGTGATCATGTTTTCTTAAAGGTGAAAGCCAACACAAGTTCCCTGAAGCTAGTAAACTGTTCCTAGTTGGTAGCCAGATATTGCAGACCATTTGAAATTCTAGAAAGGATTGGACTAGTATCTTATATGCTTACATTGCCTGCATGCATGACTATTCATAATGTATTTCATGTCTCATTTCTCAAGAAATATATACGTGATGCTAATCATGTGATTGACTACAATGTGATTCAAGTGGAGCAAGAAGGTGCCTTACAAGTGCATCCAGTTCACATACTAGACCGGAAGAGCAAGCAACTACGGAGTCAAGCCATAGGGCTTGTAAAGGTTCAATAGACCTGGTACGGTCCTCAGGACGCAACATGGGAGCATGAAGATGCTATGCAGGCAGGATACCTGCATCTTTTTGAAGATTTTGGAAATCTCGTTGATGTTGTATAATTAAGTTGCACTGAGGATAGTGAAAAAATAAGGGGAGGGGATTGCAATACCCCAAGGACAAGCCCTGGTTGTAATTACGAATGTAACATGTTTTGTAGGCTAGTGAGCCAATTATTTATAAGCTAGTAGGATTATGTGTTGATTAGGTCGGGGGCCTAGATGTTAAAGGCCAGGAGCCTGTTTTGTACATGTAAATATTCATATTATTAATATAAAAACATCGCTGCGTGTAGACCGACCATGAAGAAAGAGTATGGGGGATTGAACTCCACTAGGTTGGGAAATGGAGGAGGCTAAGAGTAGAGCCTAAGAGCCTAAGATGAAGATCCTAGTAGAATAATATATTATTATTCTAAAAAGATGTAAAGAGGATATTAATTTATTCTAAGTTCCTTTAGGGAGAGGAACGAGTTCCAAGTGGGGGGAATGTGCTCTTGAAGAGCCAAGTGTCATCCAAAACACATGCATACTTATGGGGGGGGNCGTGGGGGGAATGTGCTCTTGAAGAGCCAAGTGTCATCCAAAACACATGCATACTTATGGGGGGGGGCATTCTCACCATTCTAAGGATGCTAAGAATTCAAACCATTCTCACTCTTCTGTCCACTCTCATGATTCCAGACCATGCTGGCCATCCATTACCCCGACTTGTAGATAAACTGAACAAGCGGGGAGTGAGCCAGTATGCCATTGTTGACTTCCAAGACCCCAAACCTATGCAACAAGCCTGAGTTGTTACCCTTGCAGCACCTATATCATGGGGGTTGAATTTGTTTTGTCTTGTCTATATTGTTTCCCATGTCCAGTTTTCGTTGCTGCCATCACCATGCCCATGTGTTGAGGAGCGGGAGTGAAGAAGCGGGTTGTTAGGTCCATGGATAGAAGAAGTAGGTTGTCAGGCCCATGAGAAAATATCTCTAGGTGAGAGAGTGTGTCGAATAAGTGAGTTCTCCTGGAGGGAGTCCAGTAGCAGCTACAAAGCTTTGAGAATTCCTGATCCGACCTGTTGTTGAAGCCCAAGGAAAGGGAGGTGTAGTAGCCGATGGATTGTTGGAAAATGAAGGTGTGCACTCCTACGGTGGGACATGAATGTGGGGAATGAGAGTCTATGAGCTATGGGCATAAGTGGCTACTCCTATTGTACTGTGCAACTTCCTGTTGTCCTTGCTTAGTCTAGGAATCCGTTTCTTGGTGGAGTTTAGTCCCAACTCGGGGGTGACCCACTACTGAGAGTGATGAGCAGCGTGGTCTAAGGATGGGAGGTTCGTGGAAGGTTTGCACGCAGTTGGTGTAATTCAATTAAGATATAAGTATCTTTTATGTACTTAGTGGTTAAATGATGTATTTTAGTGCATGTCTGTGATTCTTGTAATGCTATCTTGTGTTTCACTGCATGCATGTTTTTATGTTATCCTTATTTATTGTTGTTAAGTTTATATGTGAATATTTACACGAAAATTATGTTTACTCAGTGACAATGCCCGACCTGTTGGTGGCTGGGAATGTTACAATATGGTATCAGAGCATTATTTGGAGTAGCATGGCCCGACCTAGGTGGCTGGGGGTGTTACACCTTCTTAGGATAAATTTACGATTGGTCGAGAAATTCAGTGTCCAGAATGCTTCCGGTCTTATTGTTGCCTTCTTGGGGAATTGAGGTCAAAGCTTCAGGAGTTAGAGAAGATGTTCCCATGGTTCTCCCTCTTCTATGATTGGTACTGGTGTTATGAGTGAAACCCTTGAGATTTCCTCATTGTCATATATGGTAATTAGGTCTATGAGGACATTGGGCACATCTGTTCCACTTGATGTTCTTGTTCCCCCGAGCTGCAATGTGGCAACAATCGACGAACTTGACTGTTGTGACATAATGCTTGGGTTTTTTGGATGAGCGGTCTCCTCTAGTGGAGTTGTCTCTGAGCCATTTAGCTCTTCTCTAAGATTGATTGTGTCGACCGGGATGACCCTTAAGGGTTCTATCAAAGGGTTAATACGGGGCTCATTTTCTAACCTTTGTATGACTCTTTGGGCTTCTTCTAGCAACAACATCCCTCTCCTCTAAGACTTTGTGGCTTCTACTGCTCTATTTTCTTCCCTAACCCTGAGGGCTTCTTGAGATGTCTATTCTATCATTTCAACTTGCTCATCCATTGTCATCACTTTAAATCTCGTCATATTGGGGTTATCCTTTCTCTGGATCACCTCATCCCAGTCTTGAGCACCTTCTGTGAAGATTTCGTCTTCAAAATTATCATGGGCATACGACCAACAAGAAGATACCTGTGACGCACGCTGGGGTACTATGCCCCTTGGGTCATGTTTGTGAAATTTTCCTATGGGAATCTATACTCCAACAAGCTCAAACCCTCTTTCTTTGCTTGTGCAGTATCTTTTACCATGTAAAACCCTACATGGAACCCATAGGGTATCGATTCTCTCTTTTTTTCCTTTACCAAAGTGGCATTATAGCCTTGCAGAATGGTTTGATAACATATTTCTCCCACAACAAGTTAGTCTGGGACATGAGTGGGGAGTAAATGTGGCGTGCTAATGGCCCAAAACACTCTGATACAGGTGGTGGTTTCTTCTAGGTACCAGTGGCCTACTCTTGAAATCATTTTTTTGGTTGCTGCCGTAAGCCTTGGTAATTCTTTCTTAAAAAGAATGAAATATACTCGAGCTATAGATTCATCGCATATGAGGGCGTAAGATTTCTTGTACCTGTTCTCCCACATAATGCTGAAATATACATGCACGGGTAGCTCCACAACATGCCAACTCAGATTTATGCATGAGAAGACGTTCCTTGCGTAGATCACATCCAGTAAGTATGATGCCATGTGAAAAGCTGGCATTTATCCATAATTTGGTGTTTGGTATTGCAATATGTTGGCGCTCAATTGTTTCAAAATGATCTCTCCCCAGTTTAAGTTGCTACAAAAGATTGCCACAGTGTATTCCATGGGCATCCATGCTTCCAAAAACTTGGCACAATCCATTTCCCTGTATAATCGACAGATTAGAGCCATCAAATAAAGGTATGGCTCTCTGAGATTGTTCATATCATAGTAGCCATTGATCCTATTTGTAAAATTATTATCTCCTTTCCACCATGAGGCCATCAACCTATTGGCATCATGGAACTCATAAAATTTTACCACAAAATCAATATTTAATCTTTCCTCCAGGTCTATGAGTTTGTAGTATTTATGGACCTTTATTGGGAGAAAAACTCCAACACATCCTCCATTTTCATCATTGACCACGCATTTCGTCTTATCCGTGTGGTCAATTATCCACCCCAGGGTCTTAATGCAAGGCAATACCGGGGTTCGACAGGCTACCATGTGCAGGAATGATCACCGAATGTTCGGGAATACCTAGTTATCGAGCACTCTAACGTCTGAGTCACTGTGTGGTATAAAATCCGGGTAATATTCCCAGTTGATTCTGTTAAACAAATCTCCCCAATGAAAGATCACCATTTTTTATCCAGTGCTTGTCTCTGTGTCACCGAGTGCAGGAGGATGGGAAAACACCCTTTTGGTAGACGTGCGTATTACTGGCTCCACTTTAGTGGAAAAATCAAGATGTCTAGCAGTGTCAGGTGAAGATCCTTCACTGACCTCTGCTTCTTTCAGTTATGGTGCTCTCGGCGAGCGCTTGGTCATTGGCTTCCTTGGAGGCATTTTTCCTACAAAAAGAACATAATGAGATACCGACTTGCAAAAATGATACTGAAATATAGACAATTGCGACTGCCGAAATGATACAAATGATTCATACCTCCTCTTTGCACAAGCTTAACCTAATTTAGAATTCTGAAAATCCACTGTGATCACTTGAAATGCTCTCTTTCTCCTTCGACTACTCTGGGAATGAAAGAGTTGTGTACATAATGTTTCATTCGAATTTGTCTTTACAATTTAAACATAGAGCATAATTACCTTGTTGTGGCAGTTCTTGAATTTAGGGCGTAAATGCGGTCTACACAATCCATCACCAAGATCCGAATCATGCTAGAGATTAAATGCAATCATAGGTTGGCAATGTAGGAGCAGGGTATGTCATATTTCATTGGCAGTTTCAAACTCCTATTATTTGGTCGACGCACGAGATAGTAACATGTGTTGATCAAATCATTAATTGGCATATTAACTAACAAAATCCGATCTTGTTTTTCGCTGAAGGTGTCCCATCATACTGTCGATGTCCTATCAATCCACCGGTTTAAACAAGTGGATCGATGCCCACAATTTTCTTAGATAATTTTCGTTAATAAATTTTTTAGCGAAAGCTCCGATGCCGATCTGGACTGCTGTACAATCGTGACATGGAAATTCTGATCTGGAAGGGCAATCATGACATGTGGCGTTTGATTTTGGCTCCTTCGTTAGGAAGTTTCTTTGGAATCAAGGATTTTCTTTAGACATGGCCCTAGGAACCTCATCCTATCCTGTCGATGGCGATGACATGTCAAGGATTGGTGATCTACGAGTCTCTATGGTTATTATTTCGTGATTTCATCCCCCAAAATTCATCGATGCTGGAAACTTATTACCGATCGACGATCGAGGATTGATAGTGTGTCGAAGTAAAAATTTCCATAGTTTAAGGTTTTCTTCAGATATCATTGACCCTGAACAATGTATCAACGATCAACGATCAGCGATCGGGGTTTTTTTAGGTGTGTCGATGTTAGCGTTTTCCTTTTCGTACTTCCCCGATGTCGATGATGTATCGACGAGATTTTGACAACATCTTCACAAGATATAACTAGTAATCGACGCACCCACTCTTCCATTCTCTCGATGTCGATGATACATCGATGATCGACGATCAACTCTTGTCATTGTCGCGTGGTCTATTTTATTGCGCAAATCGCACCGATGCAAATAATAGGTGCATGGATCAAAATTTTTGCTGCATGTACTTAGTTAAAAATGCCAGGTGTACTTTAGAAGAGAAGTCAATATATTCAACAAATCCAAACCAATCCGAATGTGATCGATGATAAAACATAGAAAAATATAACTTATTGATCCCTACACAACTATCTCAATTCAAAAAAACAAAGTGGTACCCAAAAGGGAAAATTTTCACAAACTTTTATTGTGTTTTGAGTGCTCAACAAATGGAGATTCTCTGGGCGAAAACAAAATCTTTGCTCCTTCCTTCGGGCTTAGCTTGTGTAGAAGATGGTTGATAAACTATCTGGCTTTGCATTCAACAAAGTATTTCCTATCAATGCATACACAACTTCCTGGGTTTGTGAATCCGGATCCGCCTATGGAGTTCATCCCCTTTTCCACCTTCGTTCCTCTTGACCATGACCCACGCCCTTCTTTGACAAGAGCCGGGTAAGGCATCCACTGGTTTGAGGCCATTTTTAGTTATTATTATCCCCTCGCTACGGTGTTTCTCCACTGCAAGCGAGCGTCCATAGCCCCGACATAGTCACCCCTACATCACAGACCTTGCTCCGCTGCCAATGAGCATCCACAACCTCGACGAGTTATCTGCATACCCTCTCGGAATTTGCACTACTTTTAATATAGATCATTTTCTTCTGGAAGAAATTCCACGAGTGAGTCAGAGAGGAGGACGTCTATTATTTGCAAGGTGAAACTGTTAAGGTGAAGCCCTTCCTAGCTCTATCTAGAGGTACATGTGATCCTTTCCAACTAGCCATCTTTTCCTTTGGGCTTTACCAGACCACCAGGCAAATATTTCATCACTTACCAAGGTAGTATGCTTGCAAAGACAAGATATAGGTCTCCTTTGAAAATTTGTATTTTCCCAACGTCTCTTATGTTGCATGTAAGTGTAAGTTAGGAGCAGAGTCTGCTTCACCATATTTATTAAGGTAAACCACTGATTTACAAAACACGACTTAATTAAAATAACAAGCAAAAGAAAAAAAAGAGAAAAAGAAAGAGGAGTTTGCAATCGACCTTCCCTAAACCTACACACTTATCCTGATTGAAATATATGCTAAAAGAAACTTAAACAAAACATAAAAAGACACATTTTTTTTAGGAGAAGTATTATTTTAAGGATTGTCCATTCATCAGTAGGGTTTCGGGTTCCCCCCTCAGATTTTGCAACCAGGATGTGTCTGCCCCAATTTTCTCAGATACCTGAAAAGGTCCAAGCCAGATATTTTGAAATTCCGAGTGTTTTCCTTTAGACTCGCTTGCTTTATCGCATTTCAAAACTAGGTCCCCTACTTCAATTTTTTTTTCTTTAGCCTTATGTTTGTCAAACCATATTTTAATTGTCTGCTGATGAGTGGTGAACTTAGCTTTAGCATTTTCTCTTTCTTCGTCCAACATGAGAAGGGTATCAATCCTTTGTTGTAGAGAAAATGAGGGTTGACCTCTGGATGCCTGGGTGAGCTGTAAAGATGGAAGATACAATTTGTTTGGCAGAATGGATTCTTTCCCATATACCAGAAAGTACAAAGATTTTCCTATGGTTTCTTTAGGTGTTACTCTATCAACCCATAGGGAGTTATGAAGTGCGTTATGCCAATTCCTTTGATTTTCAATAATTGTTTTTTTTTTAATTCTTACCAGGTTTTTGTTAGTTGACTCTGCTACCCCATTCCCTTGTAGATAATAATTTGTAGAGTATCTTATTATGATCCCCTTGTCAAGAGCAAATTTTATCAAGCGTACGGAAGAAAAGTAGGCAACATTGTCAAAAATGAGGATGGAGGGTAGTCCAAACCTCATTATCATCTGTTGTTCTAGAAATTGTGTTACTACCTTTTCATTAATGTGCATGAGAGGGATAGCCTCCGTCCATATTGTAAAATAGTCTGTAGCAGTCGAGATATATTTGTGTTGTTTCAAACAATTGAGAGTAATTTCTCTTATGACATCTATTCCCCACTGCTCAAATGGTCCGGATATAGTCACCGAATGGAGTGGAATGATTGCTCTATTTTCCCTACCGACACTCACTTGAAAAGTTTTACATTTCTTGGCATATGCGTGAGCATCCTTGAATAGAGTGGGCCAATAATAGCCATCCCTTAGTATTTTAGGAGCCATGGTTTCTCCTACAAAATTCCCACCTGCTGGGCTGTCGTAGAGTTCTCTCAACACCTTTCTAGTGGGAAACCCCCCCACTTTAACTACACCAGGGTTCAAGATGTAGACAGAGTGAATAACCGTCTAAAAGTTAATAAATTCTCTATACTACCCCAAATATACCAAAACTAATGTAAATAAATCAAATAAGAGAAGAGATTGGGTAACTATACTTTTGATCCCACGTCTGGTGATGATCTCCTCAAGCTTGGTAGTTCCACTGACTTCACGTCTCCTCCCAAGGCTGACTTGCATCCAACAATAGGAAAACAAGAACTACAAGCATGCTATTCTATCCATGATTTAGGGATAGATATTAAGTGCTAAGTATAAATCAATAAAAATACTCAAAACACCATCATTTGGGACAGGAAAATGTGATTCTTTTATTCATAATACAAAGATGATACCTTATAATCTATGTTGGCCACCATTCCATGAACCTGGTCTAGGCCAGGATCCTCTTTACCATGCTCCAATCACACCTTTAATGAACTTCTTCTATCAACCTTCTAATCACCTTGAGTGGAAGGGAATGGATTGAATGGAGGAAGAAGGGGATGATGAGGGAATATTGATATCTCACAAAGGAAACAATATCTTGGGCAAGGAGGAGGCAGAGTGGGTAGAGTTTCCTTGTTCTTATTATTTATCCACTTTGAAATTTAGATCCTTACCAGTGACAAGAACTCAACATCATCAACATTGAAAAACAATCATCCATGGCACAAGGATTAACTCCATGACGCATCAAAGGGCCAAAACTATACAAAGTTGGCTAAGATTAAAAAGCGCTTTTGGCCATAGTAAACTAAGCATGCGGCATTATATTCGTTACATAGGTATATCTTGGCGGTACGTAAGTGCAAAACCAGCTGGCACCTTAATGGTAGCATTTATGAAGGCCTGATTGACCTCCCAACCACTAATGGATCAGCTCCAAATTCGATTTGACACATCAAATCCGAGCTCAATGCTGAGTGGGGAAGTGCGGTCAAGAACCTAAATGTGCCCTAATGTGCCTCTCTTCATTCAAAGGGGGGTGCATAATGGCTCAAAGCTTGGCTATAAAAAAGCCATGGATGATCATCATTTCTTCAGGAATTCATTGTAATGTTATGATGTTGGTATTGTTAGAGGCTCTCTCTTTAGCAATAGCCATTATCAACACCATTTCATGACTCTCCATCTCTCGATGCAGAGTGGATAAGTTTTGAGTTCTTTCACTCATATTTCACCTTTCATTTTGGAAAGCATCTATTTGGGGGCCTCAAGAGCCTTCCATTGGAGATGGAAGGGACCCAAGTCCCCTTTCCCTTTGTGTACCTCTGGATTTCACTAATCGGATCGGCCTATCTATTGGTGAACTTGTTTCCCATTGTCATTTGTTTTTGGTTTTGTTTTTATGTTATATTTGTTTTTTAGTTCTAGTTTAATTCTTGTTAATACCTTTACTATTTTCTTTCTAGCTTATGCATTACAGTGTCATGACTAGAGAGCCCAACTAGGCATGTAGGGTGCTCACTTTGCTCACACACATGTGAAAAGGCGAGCAGTTGGCGACCATCTTGGGGATAAGGTATAAATTCCTCCCTCGACTTGGGCTTCATTTACGCTCTGTTGATCTATGAATTCACTTAGAGGGTTCGAGGAAACCGGCCTCAACCGACTTTGCACAGCGACAAATTCATCAAGATTGGGGAGAAATCGATCAGGAATTTCGGACTCTTTGGCTCTGGTATGTGGTCCGATATCCACAGGCGGCGCGTAAGGTAAGCCTTTGTCCACCTGATGAAGTCTTGTCTAGCATGTCTGTCCACCGATGATACAGCATTCGACCCAAAATTTGCATTGTAAGCTTTTGATGTTGGGAAACTCACTTCCATGCTTGAGATGATAATGTGTAAGCTCGAATACTGCACTATGCCAGCCTCAACTTATAAGGGGACCATCTAGCAAACCTAAACACATGGGAGGATGAAATTCATTGTCCTTTATTTTGCTTGCTTTGGTTTATCTAAGTTACAGCATCAATCTTAAAACATCTAAACAACTCACATTTTTCGGGACTAGAAGTCAAAGATCAATCTAAAATTGTCTCTTCTCTTGGGACATTATGCAATCAAGAATCAGGAAGGATTGAGAATTGATCTCACCTCCTTAATCAATATTTCAAACAACTTTAGGAGGGACAAAGGCTCTTTGTGAGACCCTCTTGGTTGCATATTTCAAACAACTTAGGAAGGGACAAAGGCTCTTTGTGAGACCCATCTTAGTTGCCTGGATTCAAACAACTTAGGAGAGGGACAAGGCTCTTTATTGAGACCCTCTTGGTTGCATAGTTCAAACAACTTAGGGAAGGGACAAAGGCTCTTTGTTGAGACCCCTCTTAGTTTCTTTTGTCAAAACACATTCTTGTAAAGGGTCCAATGCAGGCCACCCACATGTCAAAACAAACTAGAATAGTGTTTTGAATTTTGCTTTATTAGCTCAGAAAACTAGGAGAGTTAAAAGATTGTAATGGGCTCACACATGCCCACATGTTTTCAAATCCTAGGACTAGTTTCATGCTTTCTAGATGCTTTCACACATAGGGAGTTAAGGGATAAGTAACGGACCACAATGTCCACATGCTAGTTGCATAGGGTTTTAAAATTCCATACGGTTGTACCAATGTCATCTAGTTGATTTAGGTTAACAAACTCTTGTAAAGGACCAAGCGATGTCCACATGTTGCAAGGATACACCTAACAACTAAAATTTGATACACTTGCACTCACACAAAAGCCACTTGTGCACACACATAGCCTAAACTTCAGCGGTTTGGTAGGTTTCCTTACGTCGGGATTGAAAAATACCCCATCTTTTCTTGGTTTGGACTGTCCATGCCACTTTAATCCAAGCGAGGGTTGGTTTCCACTGACCTCACAAAACCCTTCATTTAAAATCTTTTTAACAACTGACTAAATTGTCCTCCACGGGAGGTACCAAAAGAAGATTTTGAATTGTTGAGATTTGAAATTGCGGTATCCAAATAACCCCCGTCATGAGTTCTCACAATTTCAAACATAGAAGTTGACAAAATAGAGAACTTTGGTCTCAAAATCCAAGCGTTCCAATCACCACTAAAATGGGGAGATACCCATTGAAGGTGAAGAGCCGAGGTCCAGAGTTCTCGTCCCTTGAGGCACCCACCTGCTGGGCGGGATCGACCGGTGACCCATTTCACAAGGCCGAGAAAATCTAAATCTGGCGAACGGTACCTGAGGCCATTGTAGGACACATCTACCCAGGGTTGTGGTTGTGGGCTGCAATCGCACCATGACTAGATTTTGTGTGGCTATTGTGGGAATTATCGCGGTTCTTCGGGATATTGCACCCTCTACCCCTCGTTGCCTTCGGTTATTTCATTCTTCACTGAAGTATCTCTTCGGTGACTTGGACCCCCTTTGTTGAGCTGTGGAAGATCCGGTGCTATTGAGGAGAGGGAAGGGCAGTGCGTCTTATAGGACCGCGAGCATTTTGCTTTATGTTTTGATTCCACCACGCGGACAAAACCCTCTTTTCCACATATATCTGCTTTCTCGCATGTTTGATGCACTTCCTGATTACAAATTTGACTTTGGTACATATATTGTGTAAACGCTTTGCAAAAAGACCCTTGATTATATTGCCCTCTCATCACTCATTAGCACACATTTTACGCCACCCAGTCTGACATCATCGGGGAACCACGGAACCCCAGAGTGGATTCCGCGGCCCGTTTAGTAACCTCCACCTATCCCTGGGGAGTATCCGGTCGCCTTTCGTTCACACACTCCTGTAGGTGCTACCATCTTAGGATCAGCGTTACTTGGTTCTACCTTACTTGGGACCAATTCCCAAGGTCGCCCATCCTCTAGCTCTCCTTTGCAGGCGGACCCACTTCCTCTCAAGGAGGAGCACCAACCCACCTAATCCACATCAAGGATCGGGTTCACAACCCGCCATGGCGGGAGCTAACCCTCCACCCCATTATAGTGCCATACTTGGCATCTCTCAACATTCGGATCTCCTGCGGCTCGCTTTCGCGTCCTATATTTGCATGGCGCCAGCGGCAATTACCAACCAAACTTCCTCGGACATTCCAAAGTTTGAAGGGAAGATGGCGGTTGACACATAATCATATCATGACTTTTCACTTATGGTTATGCTTCAACAGCGTATGGAAGGCTAAACCGGTGCATCTTTAGCACACTTAAAGCCCGCTCCGGCCGATGGTATGTTGAAAGTCACAGGTCCCACACTTTCGACCTTTGAGTCATTAGCAAAAGCCTTCTTGACATTTTTCCGATTACCAATCAGACACGATAACAGTCTCTAACTACTGTCCAATTTCAGCGGTCCCCTCGGCCACCCATTTGCTGTCCACATTCGCGGAGTGGCGTGGCGGCGTAGTTTATTAATGCATGAAACCACCAAACGATTACCTTGGCTGGTTTCTCCGGGTCCAATAGCCCTCCTCGGGAAATATGTAGCTTCCACCTTCCCTCAATCCGAAGAGACCATCGGTAAGGCCCAGCAATATGACCTCATCTATGCGCAGTCGGGATACTTGTACGATTACTCCACGACCTTACCCAAACATGCCATTTGGCTAAGATAAACCCAGGATGTCTCATTCAGTAGACGGACTTATTGGTACCACCATGCATCATAATCCTCAACCCGGCCACCACCCGATGTATGGAACACCTCAATACACACCGGTATATGGGGCACTTCTTATTACCACCCCCCCCCTTACCAACAACCATACCACGTTGCTACACCTCCGCCCATTAGTGGACCACCACGGGTACTTCCAGCTACATCCGCCTCTCTTCCAAACACCGTGGTTACCCCCTCCACATCCCTTATGGTACTGGCGAAAGCACCGTCTTCCTACATACCCTCACAGACGCACCACCACAAAGCCCATAGCGCCCCTTTCGGGACCTCCACAACCCGCGCGCTTGAAACCACTGCGTCCTCATGCGAGGGTAAACTTTGTTCAATATGAGCATGTATTATAACTTTTGAGCGGTTAGACACAACCGAAACCCTACCCATCCATCAAATAATGCCCAACAAAGATGGACTTGGAACAACAACAACCCTGGTCTAGGCTGGAATCAACCCCCACAAAAATCAACCGGCTTGGGGAAAACAACACCTAGGATACCAAAACCCAAAGGAAACGTAAGCGTCGAAGATAATATCAAAACCATCACCCACTTGTGCTCTTTTGTCGATATTCATGGTTCGATCTTCCTTCCCGGCCCTTAACTTTGTACGGCCGAGGGCACAACAACAATATGTGAAACAACCTCCCGCAATATTACAAAACCCTATTCCACATCAAGGGGTGATGAATACCCAACATGAGGCACACCACCCTCCACCCCCAAATGGGACAATATCACGATCCCAACAACCCAGCAGGCAGACGAGATTTCTTCCTCGCCAGTGAGGAAGAAATTATTTTTGCAAACACCGCGTGTCGTCGGTATCACTTGGCGGGTCTACTACCTCCCCTGAGACAAAACCTACACCAGCGGGACCCCCATTGATGATCCCTAAGCCATACGCGGACAGCATTCGCATCCCTGCGTCCATTTATTAGGATGTTTCATAATCCTCGGGGCACCGGTCGTAACTACGACTTGGTAGATGACTTAGCACAATCCCCGAACGCCATGTCGGTTTGAAGTCCTTCAAACTTGCCCCACACAACGAAATCACTACTTTCCGCCATGGAGGCAGTCGACCCTGCAGATACCAGACTCGTACAGCCGACTTGGATGGCTGCCAAATACGTCTTCCTGCCGCAGTCGCGATTCAAATACCAGTCAAAATACGGAACATCCACGTCCATCGATGCGTATGCGAGAGAGGGGCATCCACATGCATCATGTCCAAAGCAGGTGTGGCACAAACTTGGTTCCTCGGAGCTCTTACCCTCCGCCATGACATTGAGAGCCTATGACGAATCGGCATCCCACAGAAGGGTTTTTCCAAAATGTCCCCGTAGAACTTCGGGGCAAAACCATCCTTATTGACATTGGTGTGATGGGCAGCTCAACTAGGTACAATATCATCAGCGTGCCTATATGTATTCTATGAAGGCGGTAGCATCATCAATCTTTAGGACAATCATGTTCCCTCTAGCTGGAAGGTGCAACCATCGACCAACTTACATTAGAGCCAAACCCCTTAGGCCAATCGCCGAGCCACATTCTCCCTCTTGTCCATACCAATCAGAATGATATCCACTCATCGAGATGGGTCACGGTATCTTTAAAGATCCATCCTTGTTAGGGACATATCTTGGAGCACCACCACTCCTTCCCCTCACCAGGTATGCGGCGTTTCCTCTCAAAACGCTCTCAAGGAGGATACTCTTCCTCCTCAAAAGGCTTCAGCCAATCACGGCGATCTCTCACTAGTTGCAAGGCTCCCCCCTCATGAGCCTCCTGCCAACTCATTGACTCCACCACTTCACGAGTTCACCCCTCCCCAAGCCATTACTCAAACCCTTCTTTTACCCTCCACCGAAAATCGAAGCTTTTCAAAGAGTAGCCACAACGCTTACTCACCCTAATATGGTGTTGGCACTTCCGGTTTGGTATTTACATCCACCATAGATGGTTCCTTAACCATCCCTCCCTCCCCGAACAGAAGGAATCCCAATGGCGCTTCCCATACTTACTCCCACAATACACCCTCTCCACACCCAATCGATAACCCCCACCATACGGTAGGGGCAGGAGAAAGAAGAAGAGCCCATAGCTCCACTTCCTCCACCACATCCCACCACCTTGCACACTATGTAAGAAATCCGGACATCCAACCCACGGATGCCCATCCATACCTGAGTTATGGAACCCATTCCACTCAATCCAACACCATCACCACTTTCCACTATAGCAAGTACTGCTGCTACCTCCCCTATCTCAAGTAGCACGGGGCCATGAATAGGTCGCTTGCATACATATGTTCGATTATGGCCAGTATACACCATTGCCCATCTATCTCATATGTCCACCACACATTAGTCATGGAACGCCACACATATCTTTCTGAGTTTCCTCAGACACTCCATACCAATGCTCCTACAGATGTGATTTATTATAATTCTTCATCAATCCTCAAGAAGTGCGATCCGCCCCAAATAGCCTTAGATAAGCCCATAATATCCCGGTGCACAGGGGAGGCATTATGGGGCCACCATCCATATCTAAGCCCTTTTCCCCATTTTCATTTCTTTTTCTACCGGAGCCCAAAAGCTCTGTTTTCCAAACCATTTTCGACCACTTACCACGGTCATTTTTAAATTAGGGTAATCATTTTCACTATTCCTTGGTGGGTATATGTTTTCCTGCTTACCTCCCGGTGCAGCATCATAGTCACATTTGTCAAATGCAAAGTCCTTATCTTTGATTCTCTTTAGATAGTGTTCACTTTGGGTGTTGGATTTGTTAATGCGGTACTTGATCATCATCCCTCAAACATCCACTCCTTCGGGTATATATTCAACACTGGCATACTCTCCCCCATTGTATTTCATTTCCAATTCCAGTCACACCCTATGATATCGGCCTTTAAGATACCCATTCAGGGCTCGGCGTTACTCACACCTCCTTTACATTCTCTGGGAGTACTATCGCGGTAGCATCCTCACCACATGGGGACATCCCATTCATAGCACCTATTGGCATTTTGACACTCATGCTGTTCTTCATCACCCTTTAGGAATGGGGGTCGAGTAGTGGATTCATCATGTTGCGGATCAACCATACTTCTTCTCCTCATGTTTGCTAGCTTCCCATAGCGGACTCCCAGATCTGTCTCTATCTTGCAGGTTCATTTACACGCACGCGAACCATGAACCGTCCATCATCACCCTTGTCGGTTGCCCATCCTGGTGATCTTCATCTCATCTACCTCATGCAGAAGCATGATGGGATTTACCCTCATTGTTTCCGCAATGTTCCCTTCCAGGGGCACTCATTTTACATTAGGGCACCCGTTTATTATTTTGTACATCTTTCCAAAATTCTTTATTAGTCATTTAACAAACACCTTTATTTCCGACCATTTATAGTTAGTCACTAGTGTAGTCACCGTTGGTGACCTTCTTTCCTTATTGGCAAAAACGCAACCCGTGTCACCCTTTGTTGGAGCCTCATATTCATCTTAGCCGGCATGCGATCTATCTTGAAATTATTGCGGGTCCGCTCACCCTTTATCCTCTGACTTTGTTCACCTTGTCGCGCCCCTGGCACAGCTTCTCCTAGGTCTTGGCGTCCCAGGCACTCGACCTTGTCACATGTTTGCGGCCACTGTCTCTCTCATATCCTCCAACCAAGGCGGTCTTGAGTCTTCCCACTTTTGACTTCGTCCATGTACCTCGCCACTTCATCACCTCAGTAGAATCCACGGGTACCTCTTTACTCACGGGAATTGGCGTCTCCACTGTCAACATGTTACGCACCAAAAGGGCGACATTATCTTGATCCTCATTTCCCATTTTAATGAGGGATCTCGGACGACACAAAGAGAAACACCATACTCCCTGATGTCATTGACCCCACTACATTCGGCCTTAACACTTTCTCATTTTAGGGTGGGTCTTACTATGCAACTAGTGCGGTTTATCATCATTTGCCGAAGACCTGAGCTTGGTAGAACCCTGCTTTGCCCACATCAGCATCATTAGTTCTTGCAGCGACCATTACCAGCGGTTGAGTATGTTGATTTGCATAATTGTCTTTTGTCTTTATTATTCCGCCCCCGAGGGCACTGCGGTCGTCTACATCAACAATCACGGACATCTTTTCAGTTACATAATACGAGCATGGGGCATGCCACCTCGTTTGTAATACCTGCTGTATATTGTCTTCACACCTTGTGGAAGGTCGGATCTGAATTTCACGATACTTCTCCAACGGATTGCTCTATCCGGTCTCACTCTTGCTCTTCCTTATCACCATTCTCAATCAAAGAAACATTGATGAATTTACGGCTATACGTTTTGCTCCTAAACCTCATCCATCAGGGGGCATCACATTTATCTTTGAAATTTTGTCCGCATGTGGTGACAAGAACTCAACATCATCCAACCACAGTAATCATCCATGGCACAGGATTAACTCCGGCACATCAAAGGGCCAAAACTATACAAAGTTGGCTAAAAGATTAAAAAGCACCGCATGCATGGTAAACCTTTTTGTCGCAGCATTATATTAAATTACATAGGCATATCTTGTAGTACGTAGGGTGCAAAACCAGCGCTGCCAAGCGGCGCATTTATAAACTGGTCGGCCTCCAAACTTCACTAATGGATCGGCTCCCAAGTCGGTTGGACATCAAATCCGAGGAGCTCAATGTCTGGTGGGGAGGCTGGTCAAAGACCTAAATGTGCTATGCCTCTTCACATTCAAAGGGGTGCATAATAGCTCAAAAGCTTGGCTATAAAAACCATGGATGATCATCATTTCTTCAAAGGAATTCATTATAATGTTATCTTTGTTGGGATTGTTAGAGGCTCCCTCTTTAGCAATAGCCATTATCAGCACCATTTCATAAGCTCTCCATCTCTCATTAGAGTGGAGGAGTGTTGAGTTCTTTCACTCATATTTTCCTCTCATTTGTAAGGAAAGCATCTATTTGAGGGGGCCTCAAGAGCCTTCATTGGAGAAGGAAGGGACCCAAGTCCCCTTTATTGTACCGGAGAAGGAAGGGACCCAAGTCCCCTTTCCCCTTTGTGTACCTCTGGATTTCACTAATCAGATCAGCCTATCTATTGGTGAACTTGTTCCATTGTCATTTGTTTTTAGTTTTTGTTTTTATGCACATGTTGTTATTTAGTTCTAGTTTAATTCTTGTTAATACCTTTACTATTTTCTTTCTAACCTTTTGCATTACAGCTGTCATGACTAGAAGAGCCCAACTAGGCATGTAAGTGCTCACTTTTTGCTCACACATCGACGAAAAGAGCACGAACACTTATGATTGGATGTGAAATGAGACCCCAACACCTCCTTTTATATGACAAAAGAATGGTTATTCGGTTGGGTGACGGGCTATAGCAGGTGGATTAGTTGGGAAACTTCCAATAGCCCGTGAATTTCAACGAATTCCTTGCAACTTTTTCAAGCATATGCGAGTTGTAATGGTGCAACATGCATATGTACGCAAGCTATAGTGGTGCAGAAAGTGTATGCATGTGGGATATAATGGTGCAGGGCACATACATATTCTAAAAATGGTTTTTTAAGAGGAGATTCTTAGCAATTCTTTTGAAAAATATGTAAGTAACATGGCCAAGGCCATGTATGCATGAGTAGGGAATTTTAGGGCTATAATATATTCCCCCTAATGTGTGAGGACAAAAGAGAAACCGATGGTTGAAATACATTACAATATCTTCACCAATGTACGAAATTGAGTGAGCCCGGGACCAGAGTTCGGGAGGTGCCATCTACAAAACAACAATTGTCTCTCCGAGGCGGGCATACCCATGCGCGGGATGAACTAAATCATGAATGCCAATAAAATACACTTCATATCCATGTCATATAACTATATAAAGTGTAGATGCGAGCACTACACAACGGATCTACATCTCAAAATAAGTCAAATATATACGAGTATAGTATCCATCTTCAAGAAGCTAGTGACGCCTGATGGCTGGAGATGAGGCCTTCATAGCTCAAGAAACAACTTCAAGATCTTCAAAAATCATGTAGGAGTACAATGGGAGTGTATAACTCACTACCCTGAGGTCTTCGACGGCTCGTCGAGAAAATACATGAAGATCTCGATGATTAGGTAGAGAACTTAATCAATTTTGAATCTGGACTTGACTAGACTCTTGGGATGACCACTCATGAAGTTCAAGAGACAAAATGCATTAAGGTTGACTCAAGCTAAATGAAACTTTACTTGGACAAAAGCACGAAATATGACCAGACTTAGGCAACATGACATTGACATAATTTCATGATGCAGGAGGCAACACAAACTCTCCATTTTATTGGAAGAGTAACCAAATGGAGGAGGACACAACTCTATGTAGTGAGAACAACTTCCTAAGGTCATACTAGATCCCAATTCTTGATGAAAAAATAGAAGGATGTTCTTTGTCCAAGGATGATTCTCTGTGCTACTGAAAAAAGAATACATATTTCTCGTCCCCTCTTTTTGGAATATTTGATTTTTTTGTCTTTTTCAATTTTTTAAGAGCTTGAAAAAGAATAAAAGAATGCTACATTACAAAGGAGGAACGAGTGTCACAAACAATAATACTAGTTCCAAGCACAAGGAACATACTAATTCTCAGAGCAAGGAGACATGTGCAGGAAAATGACACTCGGGGAAAATTCCTCCATGGGTCAGGGTGTCAGGTCGCAGAGGCAAGAAGTGCTACAAGGCTTGCATATAAGGCATGCTTCAAAGGTTCAGTTGAGAGCAACATGGAGCCGGCATTAGGCCAAATATGTAAAGATGCAAATTTGATTAAGAAAGACACAATGAGACCCCTTCTATGTAAGTTTTATGAGCCCAGAGAAGGTAAGCTTGATAGTTTTTTCACGTTTAGAGAGTCTGAAAAAACGTAAAATAAGACTCTAGGGTGTACCTTTTTTGGAAATAGTCTAGTCGGTTCGAAAAAGGGTTAAACTTGCATCGAAAAGACGTTTATTCAAAACCATTTTAACGAGTGTGACAAAGACAATATCACTCGAAAATCTTTTCAATTTTGAGTCTGAAAAGAGCTTAACTATGGACTCACAACCTTTTTCTGAGTTTAGTCTCCTTAGCCCGAAAAAGTATAAAAGTTACCGAGGATAACTCTCCCGGCGAGACGAATCTCCTGAGGCGTACTTTTTTTTGCTATAATCTACAGGCTGGAAAAAGGGTTAAACTCATGCTAGTAGATGTTCTTCTGGACCAATTTAACGAGCGTGAAGGAACAAGGTCACTCGACGATCTTTTAAATTTTAGAGAGTATGAAAAAGAGCTTAACTATGGGCTTCATGGGGGTTCCTTTTTCGTAAGTAATCTCCAAGGCCCGAAAAGGGTGATAAACCAAAACTAAGGAGAATGTTCCTTTTTCGAAGATTTAGTCCCTCAAGCCCAAAAAAGGTTTAAAATTACACCTGAGAGTACTCTTCTAGTGAACCGAAGTTCCTAGAGCATACCTTTATTCGTGAAATTAGGCATCCAGACCAAAAAAGGGGTAAACTACCGCCGGACAGATCTGCCTTCAAATTTGAGTTTGGCGAGCGTAAAGGGAAACAAGACCGCTCAACAATATTTTCATTCTTATAGAGTATGAAAAGGGCTTAAAGAAGACTCCAAGGCGATACTTTTTTCAGTTAATCCAGACGAGATCGAAAATAATAAATATTGTCTTGTTGGATGTTGCTTTCGAATTTCAAAGTGAGCTTGAAAGACAATAAAGCATGCTCATAAGGGAGTCTCGTGGAGTAGAGTCTACACAAACACTAGGAACACATAAAGGGACAACCTGGAATAACATCGAATTAGGATGGTGATTATTAGATGCTAGCTGGTCGACAGTGATAAAGATTCCATTATCAGAGAAATGCATCACTCGAAAGAGCGTAGACACCACAACATTCATAGTATACACATAATTACGCCCGAGAAGCATATTGAAATCTAACAGGCCTTGCACCACTATAACATCAACAAGGATAGTCTTCCCACCTAACGATATAGGAAACTGAGGAAGAACCCCCAAATATTCACTAGGAAAGTTGTCAAAAGCTAACAGCTCATGCGAAGCAGACAAAATCTTAGGAGAACCTAAAGATTTCCAAGCCGAGGAGGATAAAATACTTACAGAGGCTCCGTCATCTACAATACATTGGTGAATTTTATTTGAATTAAATTCAAACCTTATTTGAAAGGGTGCAGAAGAAGGAAGACGAGGCTCAACAAGGTCATTCCAATCAAAGGAAACCATCCTAGGGCTTGGAGGGGGTGTGCATGAAGTGAGCAGAATGCCCCCTTATTCTGAAAGTACTGAACTGGAAATGCTAAAAACATAGTCGGTAGACACATCACTCTCCAAGAGAAGAGTGGGATCAATTGAAGATTTCATCAGCGTGACCACTTTGGTAGACTCAAAACTCTCCAAGAGAAGAGTGGGATCAACTGAAGACTGCATCAACGTGACCACTTTCTCAACCACTGGATGAATAGGCTACGAGACAACATGGTCTATCGGCACATCACCTTCCAAAACAGGAATGGGATCAACCAAAGATTACATCGACACAACCACTTCTTCAACCAAAGGTTGAATATACTGTGAGGAAACCTCAGAAGACTTAGAATCATAAGATCTTGTAGACAAGGACCACAATCTTTGTACAAATGGAATTCCAGGGAACAAATGAGTAAGGTGATCTCCCTTGCAAAGCTTACAATGGAACTTAGGCTTACGTCCTATCTGTCTAGGTTTCTCAAGAAAATAAATTCCCCCAGCATGACTAGTAGTGGTTTGTTGCTTGTCCCTGACATGACTAGCAAAGGTTTTTGACATATCACTAACATGACTTGCAGAGGTTGGTGATTGGTCGCTAACATGACTCACAGAGGCTACATACCTATCGTTAGTATGAATAGCAGTGACTTGAATTTTTCCCCCAACATGACTTGCAGAGGCTGGGTGTTGGTCTTCAACATCACTTGCAGAGTTTGAGGACCTATCTCCAAGATGACTCGCAGAGGTTGGTGATTTCTTCTTCCTATTCTTCCTCTTTCTATTTCATTTAGAATTCTGGTTACTAGTAGCTATACTTTCACCAGGGAAGGTAGAAGGAGGAGGAGACGACTTTGCTGACAAAGGAACATCAACATGATGCCCATGAGATAAGGTTCTTAACTGAGAAGCATCAAGAGCATTTAGTACATTTGGAATGGTACCCAACCAAACCGGTAGTCCCACATTCAAACCAAGAATGTACAAAGTGGCCATCAAAGGGACACCAACATTTCTGAAAAAAGGAAAAGAAAAAGAATCCCCTTTTGAAGGGGTTCCTTGGTTGGTATCGTCGGGAAATTTATCCATGAAGATATTATGCACAGGTTCTCCCCTTGCGGGATCATTCAAGTCCGTAAAAGTCTCACACACTGACTCCGATGAACCAGTGTTATAAAAAACAACGCCTATAAAGAGGCAACTCCATGTTTCTAAGAAGAAGACCAAAAATTCCTCACGACCAACAGAGTGGGTGGTATACCACCTTAGGTCATAGACCCAAAGTAATGACCGACTAACTCACTATGGAAAACTAGGGAGCATAGAACACACACTAAAATTTCCTAAAGGAAAATCAAGCAGATGACTAACTAGTGTGAAGGACAGTTATGCCATTCGACACTAGATCAACTAAC
>SNQJ01S0143630.1:0-21372 GCA_010110895.2 Picea sitchensis
TGTTGTATTGCAACATTCATTAAGGATTATGTTGCATTGTGACATTAAGAGGTCAAACATGTTATCAATGTGCTTAATATACATCTATTAATATTATTAATGTTGTATGTTGTCACCAAGGGTTATGCTAGATCACAATGTTTCTCAATGACTATGTTGCATTGCAACATTCTTGAAGGGTTACATCACATTATGTTTGAACTCCACCCCCAAATTATAAGAGGGTTATGCTATATTGTGATGTTTCTCAATGGTTATGTTGCATTGAAAAATTCTTCAAGGGTTATGTCACATTGAGTTTGTTTCATTCATCAATGATTACGTCAACATTGTTGTGTTCATCAAGGATTATGTTGCATTGTAACATTAAGAGGTCAACCACGTTATCAATGTGCTTAATATATGCCTATTAATATTAGTAATGTCATTGATGTCACCATGTTGACTACACATTGACTATGGTTGAGCATGATTGACTTTATGTCTCATTACCACATTCATCTTGAGCATCGTTTACTGTGGATGACCATGTTGACTATGGTTGAGTATGATTTTTTTATTTCTCATTACCAAATTCAAATTGGCTGACTTATGTTGATTGTGATGTTCCCCAATGCTTGTCACAATGTGACATTCATCTTTCGGTTACTTATGTCAAATTTTTATGTTCGTCAATGGTTATGTTACATTTAAAAATTTTCAAGGGTTATGCCACATTGTGTTTGTTTCATTTGTCAATGGTTATGTTGCATTACAATGTTTATTAAGGATTATGTCACATTGTGACATTAATATGTTAACCATGTTATCAATGTGCTTAATATATGACTATTAATATTATTAATCTTGTTGTTGTCACCAAGGGTTATGCTAGATTGCGATGTTTCTGAATGGATATGTTGCATTACAACATTATTGAAGGGTTATGCCGCATTATGGTCAACTTCCACCCCTAAATTTTAAGAGGGTTATGATATATTATGGTGTTTTTCAATGATTATGTCACATTTCAAAGTTCACCTTGACTTACTTATGTCGAATTGCTACATTCGTCAATGGTTGTGTTGCATTGAAAAATTCTTCAAAGGTTATGTCACATTGAGTTTGTTTCATTTGTCAATGGTTATGTTGCATTTGTTTACAAAGTGTCCTGAGACACATAATTTATTAATAAGGAAAAAGTGATTACAATCTGAGGTGAGGACTCATAATCAACTTGTTAACCTCACTTGAAGAAGGAGATTGTTTATATAGCTCAACTCTAAACTAAAATCTAGGAGAAAAACCAATCACATAATCACATGAGTATGATAGGTGTCATTTACATAGAATCTAGGTGTATTTATCATAACAAACTAGAATAAACTAATTTCTAAAAACATTTAAACTAGAAAATACTTAGACTATATAACTTTAGGATTATGAGGCTAACAATCCCCTCCTTTAATCCGAAAGTTCATTTTTACAAATGCCAAGTTCATATATGAACTTAGTGAACTTTATTCTACCAAGAGGTTTGGTAAAAATATCTGAATTTTGATCTTCAAACAGACAAAACTAAGGCTTGATGATGTCTTTGATGATGAGTGATTTGATGAATTGGTACTTGGTGTCGACATGTTTTGTCTTTGAATGAAAAACTTGATTCTTGGTCATCATTATTGTTGACTAGCTGTCGATCAATAAAGTAGTTGGTGATTTCTGAGTTTCACCAAGATCCTATAAAATTCTGCATAGCCGTACAATCTCACATGTTGCTTCCCAAGCTGATATGTACTCTGCCTCTACTGAAGAATTGGCAATTGTTGTCTGCTTTTTTCAATTCCAAGATACTGTTGATGAACCCATATTCCTTAAATAACCTGAAGTGGATGTTATATCATCAATTTCACCTGCAAAATCAACATCTGAGTATCCAACAGGTGTAAATTTTTTGTTCCTTTTGTAGAGAACACCAAAATCTTTTGTACCTTGAATGTATCTTAGTACCCTTTTTGTTGAATTCCAGTGACTTTCCCTTGGTTCCTGTATAAAACTTGAAAGTATACTGACTGAATATGACAAATATGGTCGAGTATTTGTNCTTTTGTAGAGAACACCAAAATCTTTTGTACCTTGAATGTATCTTAGTACCCTTTTTGTTGAATTCCAGTGACTTTCCCTTGGTTCCTGTATAAAACTTGAAAGTATACTGACTGAATATGACAAATATGGTCGAGTATTTGTCAAATAAATGAGACTTCCAATCAATTTCCCATACTTTGTACTATTTACCAATTCCCCCCCTTCAAGTTTTGAAAGTTTCAATTTCTGCTCCATGGGAGTAAGAGAAGGTTTACAATCTTCCATGCCAAATTTCTTTAACAATTCATTGTCATACCTAGTTTGAATAAGGAATATTTGGTTAGGATGTTGAGATACTTCAACTCCAATATAATAATGAAGTATCCCTAAATCAGTGATTTTGAACCCTGCTTTAAGTTCTTATTTAACCTGCTTGATGTGAGTTTCATTATTTCCTATTATGATTAAGTCATAAACATAGAGTACAAGTATCACCATGTTATTATCTTGCATTCGAGAATACAATGTATCATCTGATTCACTTCGCTAAAAAACCACTTTTCATAGGTACTCATCCATTTTTTAATACCATGCTCGAGGAGCTTGTTTCAAGCCATATAAATCCTTTGCAAGTTTGCAAACTTTATGTTCTTGTCCTTTAGCTTCAAACCCTTTTGGTTGATTCATGAAAATATCTTTTTTTAGATCACCATTTAGGAAGGCACTTTTGACATCCATTTGATGTAATTTCCAACCATTATGTGCAGCCAAATTGATCACCATTCTGATAGTATTCCATTTAGTTGTGGGTGCAAAATTTTCTTCATAATAAATTCCTTCCTGTTGAGAAAAACCTTTAGCAACAATTATTTCTTTGTACTTGTCAATTTTACCATTGGGCTTGTACTTTACTCGATAAACCCATTTACAACCGATGGGCTTAACATCATGTGGACAATGAACTAAGTTCCAAGTCCCATTTGCAAGTACTGAATCATATTCATTAATCATTGCTTCTTGCCATTCTTTATGTCCAACTGCTTCAGCAAAAGAAGTAGGTTCAGTGGAAGCATGAGAAAAATTTGCTTCTTCTGTTGAAGATCCCCTAGTTCCTATTTTGTTAATTTCATCTGAATGAACATCTTTGAGAATTTGTTCGACCCAC
Source organism: Picea sitchensis (assembly GCA_010110895.2). NCBI lineage: Eukaryota > Viridiplantae > Streptophyta > Pinopsida > Pinales > Pinaceae > Picea > Picea sitchensis. The sequence continues at coordinate 3,230 of SNQJ01S0143630.1, forward strand.
TTTGGCTTCTTATGTTGAGGGGATTGTGGATCTGAATCACCATTATTATTGAAAAGAATATTTTCAAAAAAAGAGGCTCTTCTTTCATGTGAAATATCTGAGGTTGGAGAAGATTCTTTTGAAGATTCAGTATCATAAGAGTCTTTTGTAGTTTGATTATCAAATGAATCAGAAGAAATTTTTGATAAAGAGATGTCTTCTAGAGAAACAAAGTATTTTTCAAACAAAAATGTTTTCTTTGACTTGTTCAACTTACCTTTACCCTTAGTGGTTTTCTTCTCTAAACGACTAAGAAGATGATTAATCTCATCTAAATTGTTACTTTCAGTTTCATAAAAAATTACATCTCTACTGACAATGAATTTTCCATATGAAGTCAACCTATACCCTTTCTTTTCATCAGAGTATCCAATGAAGGTACACTTCATACTTCAGTTTTCTAATTTAGTCATCTTTTCCTTAGAAACTAAAGCATAACATGTTGAGACAAAAACCCTAAGATGATTTACCTTGGGTTTAAAACCATACCGAGATTCATAAGGTGTTTGTCCATCTAAATAAAATGTAGGTGATCAATTTCTAATATAAAATGAAGTACAGACTGCTTCAGCCCAATATTTTGTGCTCAACCCTTTAAATTGCATCATAGATATTGCCATGCCCATGAGAGTTATGTTCATCCTTTCAGTAACTCCATTTTTCCGTGGAGTATAGTAATTTGTTAGTTTCCTCTTAATTCCATTGTCTTGACAATAATAATTGAATTCAGTTGAAGTGAATTCACCTCCATAATCTATTCTCAAAGATGCAACCTTTTCTCTTGTTTCATTTTCAACCATGTGTTGAAAATTTTTAAACTTTTCAAAAGCTTTAGAATTTGCCTTTAAAAAGTATACCCATCTCATTCTAGTGTAGTCATCAATGAAAAATATAAAGTATCGACATCCACCGAAAGAAGATTCCATTGGACCACATATATCACTGTGAATCAACTCCAAATACTTTGTTGCTCGCTATGAGCTGGTTGAAAAATCTTCTTGCTTTTGCTTGTCCAAAATACAAGCTTCACACTTGGAATTTTCTTTCTTGAAAGTTGGAAAACCCTTTACCAAATCTTGGGACTTAAGTTTCAATAGACTATCAAAGTGTAAGTGACCAAATTGAAAATTCCATAATCTGAATGAAAACATTTCATAATTCACTGCTGCTGCAAAATCAAGCTTTCTAGGGATTACTTTTCCCTTCATTTTTAGAACTTTTTCATCTTCATACCCTGTCATTATTGTTTTCAAGTTATCCTTCTCTGACTTAATATGGAACAAACCATGTTTCATAACGATTTGATGTCCATATTGTGTGATTGGGACTAAGGATAACAAGTTTTTCTTAAAAGTTGGTACATACCAAACATTTGAAATCAAATTTTCACCAATTCTAGGGAGAAAGGCTTTCATTGAACCTTTTCCTTGAGGTATATGAGTTGTATCATCAACTAAATAAATGGGATTTAGTTGAACATCTTGATAATTCCAAAAATAGTCTATGCGATAAGTCATATGCTGAGTAGACCATGTGTCCAATATCCAATCATTTTCAAATGAATCTTCTTGCTAAACTGCTATAAACAAATATTCATATTGATCATCCTGGTAATATTGATCCTATGCATATTAAGCTAATCGATGAGAATTTGAATTTGATGTTTGCTTAAACTTTGGCAATTGATCATTGCTTGTAAGACAATTTTATGCATAATGACCCATCTTTAAACATCTTTTACATCTCACTTGACTAAAATTCTGCCTCTTCCTGACTGTGCATTATTATTGGGAGGATTACTTCAAAAATTTTGTTGATTAAAATTTCTACGACCTCTACCTTGACCACAACCTATGCACGACCTTGATTAGAAGACCGATTCTGAAAATTTCCAAAATTTGATTTTCCTCTTCTTTTAGAACTTTTAGCTTTAGTGAAAATAATATCTTCTCCTGATTGTTTTTGTTTTCCAAAAGTTTTACTATGTTGATCCAGTAATTCACTAAGTGAATCAAAGGTTACAGATGATAACCTATCAGTTATTTGCAAAGTCTCAAGAAAATGATTATAAGAAGGATGCAAGCCATTTATCACAATGGAGACCATAAAACTATCTTCAAGTTTGGGAAAAATTCCTTTGATGATTTCTTGATGAGTGTTCTTAATTATTGAAATGTATTCTAATACATCACCATTATCTGTTAATATTTGTTTAAGCAATTTCATTTGTAGATCAACTCTATGAGATGCAACAGGAGTATCAAAAATATTTTTGAAAATATTCCAAGCAGGGCATGCATCTTTGGAATTCTCAATATGAACAAACATGTGTTCAGTTACAACAATGTGCAACAAAGCAAGTGCCTTTTCATCTTTCAAATTCCATTTAGCTAAAGAAGTAGCATCGGTTGGCTTAGTTGGAGCAGTATCACCATCACAAATATCATGCCATAATTCATTATAGATCAAAGTGTTATGCATGTGCTGACTCCAAGATTTGTAATTCTTGGGTCCATCTAACTTATTATACATGATGTTTAGATTTCCTTATTGCAATATTGCAAGTTAATAATCCACAAAATACCAAAATAGAGACACAGGAAACCAGAAAGAAGAGTACACAATCCACACAAAAAGAGCACTTTTAAAGGCTTGGCCTTGACCCTTAAAAAGTCTCGTTGAAAAATGATTTTGAGAGAGTATTGCAGTGCACTCTTGTCAATCTCTTAACTTAAAAGTTATGATAAAAAACTTTCAAATTTTGATTCTTATACAAGACTTATAGTCTTTTACAAATAGAAAAATATGCCTCTTTGAACTAAAGCCATCAATATTTTAACAAAAAAAATATGATGGTCCGGAAACAAAGGATTCTAGTTGAATTTTCTAAGTTCAAAAATAGGCACAGATATAAATTACAATGAACCTTTTTCAAAAAATTATGAGGTACCTCACGCATCCTTTTGCATTGCTTCAGATTCATACANTTACAACAATGTGCAACAAAGCAAGTGCCTTTTCATCTTTCAAATTCCATTTAGCTAAAGAAGTAGCATCGGTTGGCTTAGTTGGAGCAGTATCACCATCACAAATATCATGCCATAATTCATTATAGATCAAAGTGTTATGCATGTGCTGACTCCAAGATTTGTAATTCTTGGGTCCATCTAACTTATTATACATGATGTTTAGATTTCCTTATTGCAATATTGCAAGTTAATAATCCACAAAATACCAAAATAGAGACACAGGAAACCAGAAAGAAGAGTACACAATCCACACAAAAAGAGCACTTTTAAAGGCTTGGCCTTGACCCTTAAAAAGTCTCGTTGAAAAATGATTTTGAGAGAGTATTGCAGTGCACTCTTGTCAATCTCTTAACTTAAAAGTTATGATAAAAAACTTTCAAATTTTGATTCTTATACAAGACTTATAGTCTTTTACAAATAGAAAAATATGCCTCTTTGAACTAAAGCCATCAATATTTTAACAAAAAAAATATGATGGTCCGGAAACAAAGGATTCTAGTTGAATTTTCTAAGTTCAAAAATAGGCACAGATATAAATTACAATGAACCTTTTTCAAAAAATTATGAGGTACCTCACGCATCCTTTTGCATTGCTTCAGATTCATACACATTCGTGCTCTAAGAAAAACAACATACCTTTGCAAAAAATGATATCTTCACTTATCATTCCACTTTAAACAAATGAATGGTTGTATTTTAGCTATTATTTTCCACCAGAGAATCTAAGAGGACAGAAAAGAAGCAAAGCTCGCAGTCGGTCATGGCGTCCCTGTTGAGACAGGTGGGAACAAAAGAGAATTCAGAGTCATTGGAGGAGGCGAGAAAGAGGGTCTTTCATTTCTTCAGGGAAGCTAGTCGTTCCATCCCACAGACTTCCACGCAGTGTCTCTCCAAATCGGGATTCTCTGGTGTGTTCTTTCAATAGATCGTATCTCTACTAATATTATTCTCGCTTTGGGTGCAGTGATTCTCATGCTTCTGATAGATGTTTTAATCGCCAAACATGACGAAATCATGCCATATGTACTGCTCAAGTCTTATCTCATAATAGGCCAAGATAGTTGTTCTCCTCGCACCGGTTCCCACTCGGGCATCGAAAGTGGTAAGAACATGATGACGCAGGAAGAAAACTTGGAGGAATTAGGGAATCATAGGCATAAGAACATATCCAAACATGAAAGTGCATTCCTGAATTTAGATTCAATGCATTTCAAATTCAATGGGTCTTCCTCTTTTTAGATTCAATGTGTCCTTTGCCCAATTCAAAAACTGATACCAGATCCGCCCAATTAAAAGACTCGTTCTCAATCCTGTAAACGATTAGAAGAGAGATCACACATGTACATAGAACAATAAAAAATGTTTGTTCATAGATCTATGGAGGGCACAAGTGTTGGATACAGATCGATGATGGAGACTCTTCATTTCTAGTGTTTGAATGAAATCTTTCAATGTCTCAAGTGGTTGAATACTAGTACAAGAAAATTCTCGAATTGGTGAGGCAAATTCCCGTAAACTTGATTTTTAACTCTCGGGTTCAATGGATTTTAACCATAAGAAACGTTGAGAAACAAATGCTAGGGGGATATTCACTCATTCAAATCGCAGCTGCAAACTTAAGCGATGAACACAAGCATATCTCAAACACGAAATATAGATTGAGATAGATTTTAAGTATATCTAAAACAATTACAGTTCTTTACAAGAAATTGCAAGATTTATAAGCAGATCTGTCACAATTTATATAAAAAAGAGTCGTCTTATTGGATTATAGTTGATCTATTTGATTAACAAAGTAGATCTGATTAGAAAAATAATCTCAATTGGGAACAAAAGGAGAATAGATCTGATACAAAACAAATTCAATGGATGAAAATAATGATTTATCTTATCAAAAATTTCAAAACACAAATTGTTGTAATCAAAATAACATTTTCCTTATTGAATTAACAACATAAATACCTCAGTATTGTTGTCCTTGAATTTGAAGAGAGTTAGGTTGATGTCAAGGAATCATTCTTGCTTCCTTAATCCATCACCAATTCTCTTCCATCACAATTTCACCATGGCTCTGATACCATGTTGACAAAGTGTCTTGAGACACGTAATTTTATTAATAAGAAAAAAGTGATTACACTCTGAAGTGAGGAATCATAATCAACTTGTTAACCTCACTTGAAGAAGGAGCTTTTTTATATATCTCAACTCTAAACTAAAATCTAAGAGAACAACCAATCACATAATCATAATCACATGAGTATGATAGGTGTCCTTTACATATAAGTTAGGTGTCCTTATCCTAACAAACTAGAATAAACTAATTTCTAAAAACATTTAAAATAGAAAATACTTAAACTATAAAACTTTAGTATTATGAGGCTAACAACATTGCAACATTCATCAAAGGATTATATCACATTGTGATCTCAAATGCTACAACCTACTCATATCAACAAAATATTTTTTAAAGTCTAAAAGTTTTCTAAAAAATGGACTAGTTCTTTCTTTAACCGTGCTAATTCCACACATATAAAATGTTATATGGAAAAAGATGTAAACAATTGGCATCTTTATAGACTTCACTAATTCACAACTTCAAAGACTCATTTCCATGAACGAAAATTTGAGAACACCACATAATATAATGTGTGAAGAGCTTCAAGAACACATATGATTGGTGGAACACATTATGAAAATAAGGTTTAAAATTGTCAATTGGGAGCCAAAGACAATGTCAAGTCTCTTTTCCTATTAAAAGTATCTGAGTTGATCGAGCATTTTATACAAATTATTTTTCCATCCACCATAGTGAGACAATTATTTACCGCGTGTAACATTATGTTTTCATTTATCATATTTTTAATCATTGTTTTCCAAACACAAAGTTTCCATTGGATTTTGAAGAATATACTAAATTTATAGGTATAGGTGAAAAAGGTTGATCAACACAATTATTGGAAAGTTTTCCCTTTTTATTTATTTGGATTCAAGATTAAGATTTTAACGACACACTATAGGTAATTGCATTTATCCATATTGTTTTTTATTTCTCAAACTTTGTGGGTTTCTAAGATAAACCAACCACCCAACCACTTTTTAATGTGGTTGGGTTGTTAGATTATCATACACAATATTTTTTTTTTTCAAATCATATCAGTCATAATTTACAAGACTATTTGGTGATCAAATCATATTTATAAAGAAAATTATCTTTTATGTTAGGCAATAATCTATTATTATTTTATTACTACCTGGAAACTTAGGCGACAATACCAGTATATTAGTGTTAGTTGTTCAACATTGACAAAAAAAAAACTATATTAAAACATTTGGAACAAAAGCAACCATTCATAGAAATTAGAAAGAACTTGCAATAAAAAACCATCGAAATGGAAAATATCTTTAGAATACATAGAACATTTTCTTCAATTTTCTTAAAAACTACTATGAAAACACTATATACAACATGGTATAACATCTACATGTTGCTATAAGTGAACAAAAAAGTCAAGTCAAGTATTAAAAAAAGTTGTCTCATACAAATATGTACGTGATTTCAAATGTCAATTGAGTTAGTCCAGGTGGTTGGGAGGAATGATTGTTATCCTCTCCACCTAGGTTCAATTCTCGCAAGTGACATGATGAGCTCTTAATGAGTATATTATTGTAATGGTTTCAAGCCTTATTATTGACCAATAATACTTAGGGGTTTTCCTTGATTTTTTTTTTATATATTCACTTGTGAGTGGCATTATAGTGGTCATTTGCTTCTAAATATGTGAATATAGATTATTCTATAATAGAGTAATAACCATTTATGAGCAATCGCCACAAAAACATTTCGTTTAAATAAGGATATTTATGTGTTTAAACAATTTAAAATACATTTCAATTTATTTAAAAACATTAATTATATATTTAATATTTAAATTATATAATTTTATATTTATACAACTTTTATTAATATGAAAGTATTGGTAAGGAGAGATAAAGTTAATCATTTTCAACCATAGTCAACTATAGTGAAACAAACTCAAAGTGTTATAACCCTCAAAGAATGCTACGATGTAACATAGTCATTGAGAAATATCACAATCTAAGATAACCCTTGGAGAATATTGAAATGTGACATAACCATTTAGGAACATACCAATTTGACATGACTAACATTGTAATACATATAACCATATTATAAACCTTTTAGTATCACAATGCAGCATAATATTAAAGTCAATCTCTTAATGTCACAATGCGACATGATCCTTGATGAACATTGCAATACATCATAACCATTGATGAATGAAACAAACTCAAAGTGACATAACTCTTGAAGAAGTCTATAATGTAACATAGGCATTGAGGAACATAGGAATTTGACATAAGTCAGCTAAGATGAATGTCACAATGTGACATAACCATTGAGAAACATCACAATATAGCATAACCCTCTTATAACCCTTCAACATAATGTGGAGGTTGAACATAATGTGACATAACCCTTCAAGAATGTTACAATACAACATATCCATTGAGAAACATCATGATCTAGCATAACCCTTGGCGACAACAATAACATTAATAATATTAATAGGTGTATATTAAGCACATTGATAACTTAGTTGACCTTTTAATGTCACAATGAGACATAACCCTTGATGAACATCGTAATGCAACATAACATTGATAACTTAGTTGACCTTTTAATGTCACAATGAGACATAACCCTTGATGAACATCGTAATGCAACATAACCATTAAGGAACATATAAATTTGACATAAATTTATCCAAGATGAATGTTGCAATCTGACATAAGTATTGAGTAACGTTGCATTCCAACATAAGTACCCTTGAGTAATGTCACAATGCAACAAAACTATTGGTGAACGTCACAATGCAACAAAAGCATTGATAAACATAGGAATGCAACATAATACAACCAAGATGAACACGAAAATATATATATTATTCATATTATAAACCTCTTAATGTCTTATGTGTGAGATAACCATTGAAAAACATAGCAATTTGACATAATTCAACCAAGATGAACATCACAATACATATAACCATATTACAAAATTGTTAGTATCACAATGAAACATAATATTGATTCGACCTCTTAATTTCACAATGTGACATAATCCATGTTACTACATTAGACATAAGTAAGATACAATTTTGAAATGAAGATAACATGTAGACAAATTTATTATTTTATCACAAGAAATAAATAGTAAAAGATACCATTTTAATAGGCATCTAGATTGGATTAAGAATAGAGAGTAGGCCTAGGTAGAGGCCAATTAACTTGATCCCAGTTCGAAGAAGCTTGACACAAGTAGAAATGATGACAGCGTCAAAAAATTCATTGCTCTACTACCGTGAATCGAGGCAACACATAGGTACTACTTCATGACTTGTAATCACCTTAATCGTGGAGAAATAGTTGTAAATTGCATACAAGACATCCAAACCATGGCATCATCCTAGCACTCATCCTTTGAGTGGGAGGCTTTCTCAATCCATGGGAATGGAATGTGCAACGTCTTCTCCAACGATGGGTAGTTTTTGGGGGAAAAGAAGTAGAATCTGAAGTTAGAGGCTAGCCCAAATCTGAACCTTGAAAGCTTGCATCTCAATGAGTTATCAATTGAGTTTGCATTGTTTCAATAGTTATTAGGTTTTCATAGATAAATTAATAAGTGACTATTAATGTGTATTACAAGGTGCAAATAAAGAAAGTTGTAGAAAAAGGAAACGAGGTTGGGAAGGGTCATGCATGTATTGAAAAAAAATCACAAAAGAAAAAGAGGTCTAGAAGAGTTGAGGAGTTAAAAGGATGCAAAGAATTTTGGGACAAAGATGAAAGATGAAAATAAATGAGTCATACAAATTAAAATATTGCAAGGAACCACGAGTAAAAAGGCTTACTTAAATATTTGATTATGTTGAAAGACTTATTCATGGATTTAATGGATAATCATTGGTGAGTTGTTTAAAAAATTATGTATATTTTGGTATGGGTTCTTATTGTCCAACAATTGTTTCAAGGAATAGTGTTAGGGACCTAACATTTCTAACTCCTCATATAGGTAGAGTAATATATTTCCATGTAATAAAGGCCAATATTAATAAGGCCTATCAATAAGGAAGAATAAGTCAGATGTAAGAAGACCTAATAGAAGCTTCTGCTTCTAGGAGTATCTTCCTCTAGATTGTTCTTTTGGATGGATAGATTTAGTATCAATAGTAGTAGAGGGTAAGAGAAGTTTTGTCTTGAAAATTATTTTAATAGAGCGTTGCTTTGCTGGAGGTTGCCCCCTTGAAGAGGCAAGTGAACATTGTTTCCTATCAATAAAGGTATTATTTGGTGCTTGGTTTCATTTATGGTGTGGTTTCGATGTTATTCTCTGCAATATTTATTTTTCATGCTATTATAATGGATCTGGTACCTTACAAGTGGCATTAGAGCACTTTTGTTGGTAGAAAATTGTGGGTTATTTTTTTCAGGGTAGAGATGTATTCTGACGTCTTAAAGATACATATATCTGTCGTTTAGCACATAAATCTGCGGTCGGGGAAACATACACACAGGAACTACAAGTGGTACTCAAGCACACATTGTTGGCCACCCTTGAAACCCTTGTTGGTACCCCTTCAGGTGGTAGCACATCAAACAACACCTGTATATGGATCAACCTAGATATCTTGAAGCCCTTTGTAGATCAATGAATCGACTACCTGACTGCTATAGTGTCACCGATAACAACACTCAGAAAGATACTCTCTAGTACCTAGGTAGTCGGGTAGTACGGCTACGGGCATGGTCTAACCTCCTTAGTTAGTGCTCCGAGATATTGGGTTGAGTACTCTTGTTGGACCTCGCACATATATCAGAGAGATATAAAATAGGGAAACTCTTGTCTATAGAAACCATGAATACCCTAACCCTTGGGGTAGAAACATAAATAGAACAGACAAGATCTATTGTCATGCAACTGTGCCTCCTGCATTTTGGTTGTGAAATTCCTACACATTTCTTCATGTTAAGCATTTGGCAATTTTGTCAGTGTAGTATTATTCAGATCGGAGTAGAACTCCACAGGAGTAAAAAAAATGTCTCGATCATGCAAGCACCATTATTTGAGACCTATCCCATTAGATTCATCTCTTCTCCTTGATCATAGTCATACCTATCATTTTTCAGCAAAAAAAAATATGTGGACCCAAACCCTTCCCAGCACCCCTATTGGGCATCTATCCCATTGAATTCCTCTCTTTTCACTGCTCGTAGTGGTACCAATCACGAATAAATAATTTTTGTCCAGCCCCATTTTTTTCCCCATGGCTCACACTCACAACCAATATTGGGAACAATGTCTCACCACCTTGGACAAAGCTCATGACCAAACTCAGAGTGATATCTTTTCCATTATGTTCAATATCGGTAACATCAACTCCCGGCTTGATCCACTCAAATAACTACCCACATCCATCACTCAATTGACGGCCACCTGTCAGCAATGTTAGGATTTAGTGAACACTTTGATCTCCTTAGTTAAGCCCACACCAGATCCTTTCTCTTATTACACACCTTATAACCCTGAAGGTCTTGAATCCTCCCAATCCACCTCTTTTTCTCCCCACCACTTTCTCCGGGAAATGCATTCCCCTCACGTGGAGATGAAAAAATTTGATGGCACGGATCCCACAAGTTGGATCACTGAAATGGAACACTATTTCTCTTTGTACGGAATTACTGATGAGTTATCCAAACTACGGTATGGTGTTCTCGATCCAGATCTGGAACATTGGAAATTGTGGCAATGGAGAAAAAATGTTTGCCAAGAGTATGTGGCTTGGAGACCATTTGTTGCAGAACTTTATGAATGCTTTGACACTGACACTATCCATTTAGGTCATTTAACAAAGTTGAAACAATCTGGCACAGTGGAAGACTTTATAGATTCTTTTGAGCAATTGGATTTCCACACAGAGGGAATGTCTAATGCTTTTTTTTTAGAATGCTTTATAAGTGGCCTCAAGGATGAGATTTGTGCCCACATCCTCATGGCTCACCCTCAAAGTTGGGTGGAAGATACTAAAATTGATAAGGAAGCACAACAAGTTGTCTCTTCTCAAACTAGAAAATCCTCATTCATTCCTCACCCTAAACCAGTCAGTCCCACTCCTCCTTCCACTCCACTAAAGATCCAAAATTTGACCCTAGCAGAAATGGTTGAATGCCAACTCAAGGCCCTTTGTTATAATTGTGATGATAAATATTTTCCTTCGCATAAGTGTAAGGAACAAAATCTTTTTATGGCCATCTCTGAGGATGTTTCTGAAGAAGAGGTCGAGGCTCCCCCTATGGCCGAGTCACCTGAACACACTGACATGACTCCACCTGACAACCCTCCAGAAGTTGAACCCGTCATTTCCCTGAATTCTCTCATAGGATTCTCTACTCCCCAAACCCTTGGGATAATTGGTTACATTAAGCATGGAAAGGTCATCATCCTTGTTGACAGTGGAAGCACCCATAATTTTATTCATTGTCGCATTGCCCAAGAAACTAATTGTTATATTTGAGCAATCAATAATTTTTTAATCATGATTACTAATGGAGGTTCCATGAAATGTGGGGAATGATGTGAAAATGTGCATCTCCAAATTGGTTAGTATCATCTAAAATCCCATATTTTTTCTATATATATGGGTGGTTGTGATATTGTTCTTGGTGTCGAATGGTTATGCACTCTCATCCCCATTCTCATGGATTTTAAGGACTTAACCACGTAATTCCAACAGGAGGGACAACAATATAAGTTCCAAGGCATCACAACAAGCTCCCCTGAGATCATCGGTTCCCATCGCATTGAAAATCTCCTAAAAAAGGGTCATTCTAGCATTATTTCCCAACTCCACTCCATTCATTCTGTTGAGACACCCTTTATGCATCCCAAGCTCCAATTTATCCTCTCCCACTACCAAGTTGTTTTTACCACTCCCAAAGAACTTCCCCCTTCCCGTGGAGTCCATGATCATTCCATTCCTCTCATATCGGGAAGTATTCCTCCCAATGTTCACCCTTATCATCATCCCTTTGCCTAGAAGAATGAAATTGAGAAAAAAAATCATGAATTCCTAGAAGTGGGTGTTATCTGTCCTAGTACCAACCCCTATTATTCCCTTGTGGTCATGGTAATCAAGAAAGGAGTTACTTGGTGCATGTGTCCTTATTTTTGCGCCATCAACAAACTCACAAACAAAGACAAATTCCCCACTCCTGCCATTGACGACCTCTTGGATGAATTGAGTGTTGCTCAGTACTTCACCAAACTTGATCTACGTTCTTGCTACCACCAAATCCATATGAAAGAAGAATGCATTACCAAGACTGTATTTCAAATTCTTGAGGGTCACTATGAGTTCTTGGTAATGCCCTTTGGCTTGTGTAATGCTCCCTCCACTTTCCAATGTCTTATGAATCACGTCTTCAGTCCTTTTCTCTATCATTTTGTCTTAGTTTTCTTTGATGATATTCTCATCTATAGTAAAACTTGGACCTCACATCTCTCCCAAGTGAATCAATCTCTCCATCTACTTTCTAAGCACCAAATTTTCCTCAAACAATCTAAATGTGTCTTTGGAGCCTCAGAAGTGGAATACCTAGGTCATATTGTTGGCAAGGATGGTTTCTAAGTGGATTGTAAGAAAATTGAAGGTATGTAGGATTGGACTCACCCTAAAACTCTTAATATCTCGTGTGGTTTTTTAGGTTTAGTGGGCTATTACTAGAAGTTTGTTTGAAATTATGGAAAAATTGAAACTCCTCTCACTTCTCTCCTTAAAAAGAATGCTTTCAATTGGAATCTAGTTGTTGAACACTCCTTCCAAGCCTTGAAAGATATTATGTGCTTGACTCATATCCTAGCACTTCCACACTTCACCAAGACATTCATGCTGGAATATGATGCTTCCAGGAAAGGAATTGGGGCCATCGTCATGCAAGATGAAGGGCCTTTAGCCTTCACTAGAAAACAACTTTCAGAGAGACATTTGGGGCAATCCATTTATGAAAAGGAAATGCTAGCTATTCTTCATGTTGTGGATATATGGTGTTCTTATTTATTGAGACAATGTTTCCAAATCAAAACTCATCATCAGAGTCTCAAGTATTTTCTGGAATAAAGAATTTCAACACCAAAGAAAAAAAAATGGGTGACCAAGCTATTTGGCTATGATTATGAGATAATTTACAAGAAGGGAAAGGAAAATGTATTTGTGGGCACTCTGTCCCAGAAGTATGAAGAATAGAGGTCCCTTTTCTCCCTCTCCTTCATTGTACCATATTGGCTCCAAGTTGTTCATCGAGAATGGTTGTAAGACCCAAATATTTCTAGAATAATCCACTAATTGCAACAAAATTCTCCAACTTCTCCAGGGTACTCTTGGCACAATGTAGAGCTTCACAACAAAGTCTGTCTGTATTTATGAAAGAAATTAAAACTTAAATCCACGGTGCTTTCTGAACTTCATGCTTCCCCCACAGTTGGGCATTCAGGGTTTACCAAAACCTATGAACGGGTCAAACGTTATTTTTTTTGGGATGGTATGAAATAGGAAGTCCACACCTTTGTGGTTGAATGTAAATTATGTCAACGTAACAAGGGAGAAACAATGAAAGCTCTGGGCACACTCCAACCACTTTCGATCCCCCCTACTATTTGACAAGATATTTCTATGGATTTCATTGTTGGCTTACCTAAATCGGGCAATAAGTTAGTCATCATGGTGGTCGTCGATCGTATTTCCAAATATGCTCATTTTTGTGCTCTTCAACACCCATTCACCGCATCCATAGTGGCTCAAATCTTCATGGATAATATCTTCAAGCTTCATGGCATGCCTAATTTTGTTGTATCTGACAGACATCCCACTTTCACCATCAATTTTTGGCAATAATTGTTCTGGCTATAGGGCACCCAACTGCATCTCAGTACCGCCTATCACCCCCAGACAAATGGCCAAACTAAAGTTGTCAACAAGTCTTTGGAAACATATTTGAGGTGTTTTTCATATGAAAGGAAACAATGGTGGTCTCAGTGGTTACCCCTAACTGAATGGTGGTACAATGCATCTTACCATACAACTACTCGCATGACTCCTTTTGAAGCAGTATATGGCCAAAATCCACCATCGGTTCTCTCATATATGCCAGGGGTTTCAAAGGTTCAGGAGGTTCACAAAAATATTACATTTCAAAAGGCTATTCTTCATGCCCTCAAAGACAATTTGGTCATGGCTCATAATCGCATGAAGAAACAATCAGATCAAGGTCATTCTGAACGTCAAATTGCTTAAGGGGACCAGGTGTTTCTTTGACTGCAAGCTTATAAGCAGACTTCACTCAAAGTTGAACACTGTCAAAAACTTGCTCCCAAATTTTATGGTCCTTATACCATGCTCAAATGAGTGGGATCCATGGCCTACAAGTTAGCTCTACCCGGTCAGTCAAAGATCCATCTTGTTTTTCATGTCTCCTTCTTAAAGAAGGTGATTAGAACTAAGTGTCAAACTCAAAATAGTCCCCCTAAGTTGGATGAAGAATGTTTCATCTGGTTGCAACCAAAAGGAGTCTTGGACTAGCGTGAGTGTATTCTCTATCAACACACCATCAAGGAAGTGTTAGTCTAGTGGAAAGATACAACTCCAGACGATGCCACATGGGAGCCAGCCTCCATTCTCCAACAATTTCCTCATCTGAAGCCTTTTGGACAAGGTTGTTCTTCAAGGGGGAGGGTATGTTAGGGACCTAACATCCCTAACCTGTCACGTAGGTAGAATAATATATTTCCATGTAATAAAGGTCAATATTAATAAGGCCTAGCAATTAGGAAGAATACGTCAAATGTAAGAAGACCTAATAGAAGCTTCCTCTTCTAGAAAGATCTTCCTCTAGATTGTTCTTTTGGATAGATAGATTTAGTATAAAGAGGAGTAGAGGGTATGAGAAATTTTTTCTTGAGAATTATTGTAATAGAGCGTTGTTCTGCTAGAGGTTTCCCCCTCGAAGAGGCAGATGAACATTGTTTCCTATCAATAAAGGTATTATTTGGTGTTGTGGTTTCATCTATGGTGTTGTTTCGTTGTTATTCTTTGCAATATTTATGTTTCATGCTATTATAATAAATATGGTACCTTACAAATAAGATGTTATGTTGTGTGCAAAAATCAAATATACTCTCTCACATAGTATCATATGAAACATATTCAATTGAAGAAGGTTGGCATCTCTAACTGCTATTGTTTGCAATCACTTATCCAATTATATTTTAATAATTATGTACAAGAACTAATATGTTTGGATATTATGTTGTGTGCAAAAATAAAATATACTCTCTCACATATTATCATATGTAAAATATTCAATTGAAGAAGGTTGACATCTCTAACTATTATTGTTTACAATCGCTTATCCAATTAGATCTTAATAATTATGTACAAGAACTAATATATTTGGATATTATGTTGTGTGCAAAAATCAAATATACTCTCTCACATAATATCATATGAAACATATTCAATTGAAGAAAGTTGGCATCTCTAAGTGCTATTGTCTGCAATTGGATAATTGCTTATCCAATTATATTTTAATAATTATATACAAGAACTAATATGTTTGGAATGCAAATAAATTCAATAGGTTGAAATATATTAAAATAATTGGCACTCAAACCTGTGAAATTCCATCTAGAATGGTGTAATAATTAACTTGATTATGATTAAGATTTTTTAATTGAGAAATTTTGGTAAAAAGCTTTTAACAATTCTAAGTAGGTTATTACAATTTGAAATAGGTCATAAACTCAAATTTATATAGAATGTACTACCAAAATTTAATCAAATTAATTATAAATACCGAGGAAAGAGTTGTTGAAATTGTTACCAGTGTAACACAAATGATTTGAAACCTAATATCACGCTACTCACAATAACAATAACATAGCACGCTTCCATTCACTGCACTTTTTTTAGTCTTTTAATTATAATTTATTGTTGTGTTTAATTAAAGCTACGATATAGCACAGTTTAAATATTGCATAGGAAATTATATTTCAAAACGTTATCATATAACGAAATTATCATTTTATCATTTGTTTTTTCAGTCATCACTTTTTTCTTCCTTATGAAAAAATAATAATATTTTAACCAATAATTGCTAGTGGGAGAACTAAATTATCTTTTGCTCTTTAGTATTCACTTACCGCCATTAATTTAATTTTTGCTAGTGAGAATTAAATTATCTTTTGCTCTTTAGTATTCACTTACCGCCATTAATTTAATTTTTGCTAGTGAGAGAACTAAATTATCTTTTGCTCTTTAGTATTCACTTACCGCCATTAATTTAATTTAATTTTTTATTCGTTATATATTTATTTATTGAATACAAGTAACTCATTAATATTGGTTTTATTTAAAATTGCTTAAAATTATTTTTTATTTGCGCTGTAAGTAAAAGGATTAAAGGCTTAAGGCCTAAAGACATTAATAAAAATGAAAATTTAAACCACTAACAAATTATTTTAAGTGGTAAGTTTTCTTTACACCTAATATTTTTGTTACATATCAATATAAAGATCACTGTAAAACCAACATCAGAAATAAATAAAACATATTCAAATGTCTTCATCAAGGGATACAAATTTTTTTTGGAATCCTAGCAAAACTCCATAATTACTACTATAACATAGTGATATTTGACTAAAAAGAAAAGAGCCAAATAACTCCCAGCTACTATTTTGTGGGCGGTACATGAGACAAACTTAACTACTTGGTGAGTTAAAAAATGGAAGACTCCAATTTTTTTGTTTGGATTATTTTTTATTTTTGAGGTAAAGTTTTGAACTTTTTTGCTAAGAGCTTATCTTCCTTAAACATAAGGAAATATATAGTTGTCTTAAAATGGGCACAAACTATTTTTGATTTGCTAAGAGATTCTCTTCCTTAGACATAAGGAACCAAGTCTTTATGGCCAACCAATAGATTTTTTAAGTGGTCAAGTTTTGTTTACATAATATTTTTATTGTACATCTAAATCAACATTTCTATACATTATTCTAGCAACTACATCAAAAATTAAATATGTCCAAATATCTTCATAAGGCATACAAACATTCTTTTGAGTCCTAGCAGAACTCCCGAATTACTACTACAATATAAAAATATTTGGCCAAAAAGAAAAGAATCAAATATCTCCCTACCACTATTTTGAAGACAGTGTATGAGACAAAACTTACTTTGCCAATGCAAGAAGAAATAGTAATGAGTCATTGTGTGAGTTACAAAGTGGACAAAATAAACTTTTTTTTTTGTTAGTTTATCTTTTGGGATGATATAAATTTTTCCTTTACTTTATTATTTTTTTTAAATTCCAACCATAAAACAAAGTTCGAAAAAAACATTGCTTGTATTTGACACAGGATTGTCAAAATCCTACAGGGAGCCTATTAATTCTTGCTTTGCTCGCTTTTCGATTTACATTCATGTATATTATTTATTTTAATTTTCATTATTCTCACCAATGTAGATAGACTCATTACAGTTTATTTTTATGTTTGTAGATGGAACTTGAAGAAGAACAAAACAATCGAGGCAATCAACCAAACATTAAGAAAAATAACCCAAGACATGGAAGTAGCTCGAGCACTAAAAACAGTTCCAATGAAGAATGATGACCAATATGTTTGAGTATCGATGCGAGCTCCAATTGCATTATTTTTAAATAATTATGTGTGAAAAATCAAACATTTTTATTTAATGTAATGGACATAGTGTCGCAATTGAAAGACAAGGGATTACCGATAAGTGTCCCATTTTGTATGAAAAGACCCTCTTATTCACATAATAAAATATGTTTTTAATTTATTCTATTGCCCAATGTTGCTGTGAAATGTTACATCGCCGATTAAATATATGGATGACTAGATATTATAATGAATAGATTCAAAATGTGATGATATAATAAATTAATCGAAACATCATATCAAAATTCACTAATCAAAATATA
>SNQJ01S0143631.1:7567-24539 GCA_010110895.2 Picea sitchensis
TAGAGATATCAAATATCACAAGGCCTTCTAGGAATGCAATTAGACAAGGTTTGATTAAATAGAAGAGAAGATAGCTATTGAACCAGATTATACTTATATAAAACAAGCACAATGGGTTTAAGAACTAAGGCAATAACTTATGATTCTTAACTTAATCAATCAGTTAGTGAGATGACAGTCACAAGTAGATTGAATAAGCGCCAATAAAGAAATCATTCACTCATAAGATATCAGAGAACATAAAAGAAAAATTCTGACAACACAACTGAAGGAAGCTTGCAATGTTTCATATATTAAGAATAAGTCTCTTTTATAGTAGCAGCATATAGAACCCAACATCGAACCTTTAGTTCCTATTCTACCTTCAGCTTTATAGCTTTACAATGTAGTTTTGAGATCCTAAAAGCATGGATCAAATATGCTAAAGATAGAAAGTCAAAATTCAGTTTGCAAAAGATGTGGGATGATCCCCAAAAGTGAGGTCAATCCCATATTTTTTGGTCCTTCTCTCTTGTTGAGTGTTGGTGTAGTGCAAGATAGCCTCCCAAGGCTGACTGATGACTCTTCCAAGAGGTAAAATTCGAATTTGCTGAGGTGTGCCAAAATCCCTATATTTTTGCCTTTGAAAAATGTACCAAACTTGATTAAAACACCTCTTCTTTGCCTTATTCATCAAAGTAACCATTGGATCTGACTTGATAATTCACCACCTGTCTATTCCAAGAGGTTTCATCTCATTATGATTCGAAAATTCCTAATCTGGGCGAAATTTCAAGTATTCTGGTCATTACAGGCTTTCGGTGGTTAACATAGAAGACTTATGGGTGGATTAACTACCGAAAGCACTGCTTTCGGTGGTTAATGAACAGTCGTCTTGTTCGCCTAAACCACCGAAAAGGAAGGTTTTACAGAAAGAAACTGCCTTGGAAAAAATCAAATTTCTCAGTCATGGAGAGTCCGTTTTGCATGCTTGAATAGTCAATCAACATCTAAAGATCATAAGCTTTCCAATGGTGCAATCAGATTTGGATTTGGAGCTAGGGAAGCTAGTCAAATGTTCCCCACAAGATTAGGCATCATTCTTGCAAAAATGCCAGTGCATGTTTTATCGTTAACAATTAGGACATATTGTATGCAAGCAAGGATTGTTGGTTGATCCATCAAAAATTGCAATTATAGTCGACTTACCGCCTCCTACTTCAGTCAATCAACTGCGCACTGCACTAGGACAGACTGGCTATTACAGGAAATTTATCAAAGGATATGCTCAGATTACTGTGCCAATGGAGAAATTATTAAAGAAAGATTGTTAGTTTGGTTGGACAGACGAATGTTGGTAGAGCTTTGACACACTGAAACAAAAGATGGTGACTGTGCCCATTCTGGTCTTTCCAGACTAGAGAAGAGAATTTCATGTGCATGTTGATGCATCTTCTATTGCATTAGGAGCAGTATTGGCACAACCTGGAGAAGGGGATATGGACCATCCATTAGCATTTGCTAGCAGAAAGTTATCTGCAGCTGAAATCAATTACACTACTACAAAGAGGGAAGGATTAGCCATGGTGTATGCACTGTAAAAATTCTGCCATTACTTACTAGGAGGACACTTTAAAATGTTTATTGGTCACTCTGCACTGAAGTACCTAGACAACAAGCCAGTTTTGGGGGGGTGAATATGCAGATGGCTTCTCTTGTTTCAAGAATATGATTTTGAGATCATAGTTAAGCCAGGAAGAATGAACAAGTGATCCGACCAACTGTCGAGGTTGGAACATGGCAAAGAACCCACTAGTCTAGAGGATACACTACTGGATGCACAGTTTCTCTCCATTAGGAAGATTGATGACCACTTCGCAGACATAGTCCAATTCCTATCAACAAGAATGGCTCCAAGTGAGTATACAATTTCCTAGAGAAACAACTAGTGGTGCACGTTGCAGACATTTCACTAATAGTTGGTCAGCTATATAAGATGGGACCTGATGAGATACTAAGAAGATGTGTGATGGAGGCAGAGTGCCCGTTGATCCTCACAGAAGCTCATGAAGGCATCACAAGAGGACATTACGCAAGGAAAGCAACTACGCAGAAGGTTCTGCGAGCTAGCCTTTGGTGGCCTACTTTACACATAGATGCTAAAGAGTATACCAGAGCTTGTGATGTATGCTAGAGAGTTGGAAAACCATCTCGAAGAGATGAAATTCCACTAGCACCACAGATGACCCTACAAGCATTTGAAAAGTGGGCTATTGACTCTATGGGACCTATAAACCCACCAGGAAAGCGCACAGGAGCAAGATACATTATCACTACGACAGACTACCTGACTAGATGGGCTGAAGCAAGAGTAGTCAAGGATTGTAGTGCGACTACAGCTGTGTGTTTTATATTTGATAACATAATGACCAGGTTTGGATGCCCTAAAACCCTTATGAGCGATCAAGGCACCCATTTCATCAACAAGACATTGGAAGCC
Source organism: Picea sitchensis (assembly GCA_010110895.2). Taxonomy (NCBI): domain Eukaryota; kingdom Viridiplantae; phylum Streptophyta; class Pinopsida; order Pinales; family Pinaceae; genus Picea; species Picea sitchensis. Next base: position 10,047 of record SNQJ01S0143631.1, read on the forward strand.
CTGACTGAAGAATTTGCAGTTCACCATCAGAAGAGTACACCTTACCATCCACAAGCAAATGGAACGGTTGAAGCGTTCAACAAAATCTTGGAGACAACATTGACAAAGATTTGCAGTGTGAACCGGGATGACTAGGATTTAAGAGTACCAGCAGTACTCTGGGCTTATAGAACCACTTGCAATAAATTAACAATGCAGACCCCTTTCAAGTTGGTTTATGGTCTCGAAGTTGTTGTCCCAATGGAGTACTTGGTACCAAGCTTAAGAATTGTTGCATTTACAAACATGGATGATACTGGAGTTGTTTGTGAGAGGCTTGCCCAGTTGGTTGAACTAGAAAAAGATAGATTTATTGTAGGATTCCATTAGCAGGTATGGAAGGAAAGAGAGAAGGCCTATCATGAAAGACACATCAAGAAGAAGGCATTTAAGCAAGGTGATTTAGTACTGGTGTATGACAGTAAATTTATAAGACATCCAGGGAAGTTTAGAACGCATTGTCTTAGACCATATGAGATCGCCTATGTTATAGAAGGAGGAGTTGCGCAACTAAAGACATTGAAGGGAGACTGGAAAGAAGGATTAGTGAATGGGAGTCGACTAAATTTGTATTATGACAACCAGTTGCCTCGCAGCTCTCAGTAAAAGCAAGGAGAAAAGGGTCTAGGTACCAGGTGCAGTTGAAACTGGGTACCAGACACAGAAAATACAATCTACACAAGGATGGGAAGGAGGCATAAAGCAAAAATCAAAGGCTTCATTGTGCAGTCCAAAGTCGAAGTGAAACGGAAGGATCAGATCTTAAGTGCCTCGAGACGAGTCACGGGTGAGTGTTGGGGGGATGTTGGCCCTCGGTTATGGAAGGAAGCGAAGATTGAGGAAGAAAAGGTCAAACACGAACTACACGAGAGACATAGTGACTGTCACTGGGTCGAAGTAAGCAAAAGAGCAGAAAATCCGGAGCGAAGTACGGAAAATCAAGCCGTTGGATGAGGAGATCAAGGATGACAAATCAACAAGGAAGATGGATCGAGGACAACTCAGCAAGCAGAGAAAGCCACCATTGGATGCTTTGGAGCACCACATGAGAAGGGAGGAAAGACAGGTTGGTGAAGCCCTGAAAAGGCGGGTCAAGTTGACCTAGGGTTTTAGACACCTAGGGTTTTGGGTAATTATGGTTTTGACACCTAGGTTTCAACCTAAGGTTGTTGGTGAGGGACTATAATGTATAAATAGAGGTCGAGATGACCTAGGTTGGGTCGGTACTAGTGTTGGGTATTGATATTGATTGTTGTTGGTTGAGAGATTATTGTACTGTGAGAGAGAGGAGTGTTGAGAGTGAGAGACTTATGGTATTGTAAGATCTTCAGTTGGGTACGAATATCAAGTCCTGTATCTGGGTACGCAGGAAGGTGGGAGACAGAGAGAAGAAGAGAGAAGATCTGTTGACTAAGAGTGCAGATCAGAACTGCAAGCTTTATCTCAATATATCATAAGAACAGTTTTGTGGACGTAGCCCTAGAGAGAGGGTGAACCACGTATACTCTGTGTCGTATGTGTGATTGATGTCTGGATCTCTGTCATTGTTATATTTTTATTTGCATTATTGTGTTAGATCAGATTTATAGTTGTGCGGAGTAGATCTAGCTGATAAGAGGTTTATGAATGTTAAAGTATTGTTGTATTAGTTCCACTTGATATTCCCCTGGTTGTAGATATCTCTCTCATGCAACCCCCCCTCTTAGCTGCTTCAGATGAGACTACATCTGCTTCGCAGATGTTGCCGAAAGGGCCAGTAGCTAGGGCTTGTTGGTGCGCTCTTGGAGTGAACCCTGGGTCTGCCCCTATGCCAACATAGGCCATGTTTGTGTCTATGTTTGTATTTGTTGTAAGCCAACATTGGCAACATTGGTTGGGGCCAAGTGAAAGTCTTGCATGAAATAGGCACCCCCCAATCAAAATAGTAAAGCCAAAGGCTTGCGTTCACAAGTCCATATGCTTATGCGCTCGTGTTAATTAGGAGCACACTATCAAAAAAAATATCCATCATGGACTATGTTCAACATCATGACTAAGATAGTCGAAAGGACTACACTCTCATGCTTTGCTACATGTTGAACCCTCAAATTGACTACATACACCAATTTTTTTTATATCCTCCACTTTTTTAACTATAGTACCTTGGAATTGTAAAATTAGTGATAGGAGATGTTCATCGAAGAGTTGTGTTGACCCAAAAGTGTGTTAAGGCTTCTACCAATATTCCCTTGTACATATTTCCATACTTTGAAAATTTTCCACTTTGTTGTGGGTTCATGAGTCTTGTTACAAAGTTCTACCTCCAACAAAGTGCATCATTGTATTATGTCGTATCCATTTTTCACTATACTTATATTATTTTGAGTTTCTCGCAGGTTCATCACATGTTCTTACTCTATTCCAAAATTTTGCGGCCTTCAAAATGTACCATTGTGTTATATCACTCTCACTTTGTATCATACTTATAAAAAAATTCAATATGTTTTTGCAAGTATAGCCCACTCACCTTTTTCATTCGACTCATCCGTCCATCTAATTTACTACACTTAGTCATTTTTTCGTGTTTCTTTACTTTCTCTTTATTTCAATACTTAACTGATTCTTTAATACTTCACCGCAGGTTCAGGGGTCATATTATAATTCTCCAAGTCTCCCCCCCACCTTCGTCCGACCGATCCAGGTCTCATATTTAGTCATTTTTTAAGCTCACGGGTTTGTGTTGATAATCCTCCATACACCCGATCCTCCACCACCCGCAGTAATACATGCATCTCTTGTCACTCTCCACAAGGTATATTAAATGCAACTTTTGCAGAAAATAACAAGTGGTCAAAATATTTAAAGGCCATTATTAATGGTGACCTTCTTGAGACAATTATCCATTAATTCAAATTTAATTCATATTAATTGTTCCTTCGAAAGAAGAGTATCAAGGTATATTATGGTAAAAGGGTTTTCTTTGGTATTAAAGTTCCAAAAGACTGTACATAATCTGCCAACTTCATTAAGTATGATGGCCAGAAGAAAGGAAATCTTTTGCGGAGATACCCTCAATACATTTGGACGAGAAGATAAAATATGTCACTGGTCCAGAGCATACAAATATTATTCTACATTGTCGCCATCAGAGAGAAATTCCAATGATATTTGGATGTCAATAATTTCCAAAGCAGGTTATGTTCCATAGGTTTTTTATGCCAAAGAGATAATTACGCGGTGTATAGATAAGTTCGACAAGAACCAAAGGATTATTCAACTACAAGGAGAATACCCTATTTCTCTAGAACCTTCACCTTTCAAGAAAATGTCCAGGCTACCATAGCCAACAATGAATTTTAAATTTGATGAGGCTAAATATTTCCTGAAGGCTAGAAATGGTAGTTGGGATCTATTGCAACAATATCTGGAAGACCCGGAAATGATGCCAGAAGATTTATCAACCATCTAGGTCGATGTGCTTAAAAACCCCTACCGATAAATGGCATGGATCTACGCTAGGGTATCTAGGCAAGTATCTAATGCTACCATTCCTCATTTAGCTCTGTATATTCTATATTTTTCTATTCACATGAAAGCAATTTTTGACTGGGATAAAATCATTTCTAGTGAAATATCTTTTCAATTATCAAATTTTAAGAAGAATAGGAAGTTCTACCTATCTTCATATTTAATCTTTGTTATCACATACTTACATGTTATCAAAGGACTACATTTAGCCAAACAGGTCAATTGTAAAATTGACCCAGTTCATACATGGTACCCTACCTTAAGGAAGCAAAAGACCATGTACCATTTCTACGAAGTTTACAATTCATTTGTTTCTTCTTTTAAGAAACTCATATTTGGATCATGTACGTCAATACTTTCTTTAGAAGTGAAAACATATATGGATAAAATAGGAAGTTTCAAAGTGATGGACCATTACAACATTGTCAGGATTTATTATTCTCGAGAAATGCCTTTCTACCTTCTGTATTATGTGCCAGATAGGATATTTGTAGTTGAAGTTTGTAAACATTATATATTATGGGCTCACTTCTTCCATGAAAGGAGGACAAATAAATGTATTCCCTTGCAATGGAAAATCAGTTAAATAATATTGAAGAATGGTGCAAACATTGACGAATATGCAGTTCAATTTGATCAATTTGTTTTAAAGATGGCAAAAAAAATTAAAGGGTTTCACCCCAGTCAATTTTTCGTGAAACATATGATCTTTGTGGGTTACAATGTCTCATATGAAAACACTTTTCTATTCGGGGAAGAGGAAGACAGTGGAAAAAACCATGAGGCATTTCCTATAGAAGATATTGACATTGTTATTAGCAACAATGAACCACATCGGCAGCATGGAAAGGCTGTAAGTGAAAGAAGCATGCGGTCTCAAAATTCTTCTCAAAGAAGTAGCCCACAAAATTAAAACCATAAACTTATAGCTCAAGAGAAAAATAAATATTCTAATAAAAATTCTAACGATGGAGGAGATCAAAATCCTCCTAAGGGAAGTTTGGAGCGACCTCATAAACTACCAGTAACTAGTAAAAAAAAAAGGAAAACAAATCAACAATGAGTAAATGAGGTCGTACATGAAGACGAAGATGCTCTTGAAGACATGGACTTGGATGCAAACATCGAGGACATAGAATTCCCTGATGAGGAACAAAGGATTCAAGAAATCGGAGAGTTTGCATCAGAATTGGTAACACAACAACTAGTTCTCTTTGAATAAGAATCTATTACATTGCATAATTCTCTATTTGATAAAGATTCAAATAAATTAGTCTTTGAAAAAATTCATTCAAAAAACAAAAAATTTCAAAGAAGGTCAAGCTCGGAATTTGACCTAAAAGGGGTCCCACCGTCGAACATGGTATAGATCCATGAAGCCACATGCACGTCCTTGAAGATGTTAGTGGGAGAAATGGAAGATGAAAATGTCATACTTAAATACGAGATTAAAGAATTGGAGAATGCTCTAATGTCGCCGCCTATATTTGCTAGTCTGATTGCTACAATACAGCCTTGGAACAACTTTGAAGAAACACCAAAATCCAATTCAAACTTGAGAGGAACATCGAGACTATTAGTTCCAGTTAGAAGGTATGTTGGGGAGAATATTAAGAAACAAATGTCTCTAATTCTTAAGGCATGGGAAATTGCAAATAGTTTTATTTTCTTGGGATCTGGAATTAAAAATATAAGATAATAGCTTTAGGGAAATTTAGAAAACGATGACGGATTCTATAAAGAGGTTGTTGCTACATTTGTTATAAAATTTACAGGTATGAGTGAATTGAAAATAAAGGAGGAATATTTTTCATCCCCTGTCTGTATAAAGTAATTAAAAGCATGTTGGATTAAAAGAATAAAGTCTTTAAAGGAAGTATTAGTCGATTGTGATATTTTAATTGTCAAAATGGGTGAGTTATATTTAAAATTGATTGAGTTAGACTTGGCTAGAACAACCGGAGAGGTTCAAGACCCAAAATTAATATTAAATTATATGCTTATGACAAGAGAGCAATTTAAAGAACATCTTGAAATATTGAAAGTTGTGTCAGCAGAAAAACTTAATAGTTTGACCGAGTATACAAAGGAAGAAGTTAAAATTTGATTAGTCAGCTATGTTAATAAAAATGAAGATATTGAAGATACATTACACCAACTTTCAATTAACTTTAGAGATCTAGAAAGTGCATTATTGATATAAGAGTAAGGCATGAGATAATTATTGCGCCTATGAGAGACTATATTGAAAATTGATTAAATAATGCTTTAACAAAAATAATTGAACAAGATCAAGATGAGGCAGTTGCTACTGGTAATGTAATTTCAGCTAACGATAATACAAAAGGCTCATCGGCACACATATATATAAGTGAAAATTCCATTAAAGTGAGTAAATTGGTCACATCATTCATAATTTCTTTGTTCTTTTTCTTTCTCGTTTAGGACTTATCCAGTTATGTCTTATCGTTCTTGACAAACATAACCAATTTTTTATCGTCTTCTTTCTTTCTTCTTTCAGGTTCAACCCTATTCCACTTTTCATTTTATGGTCCATGGGAGCCCCATCCCAGTCCATTTGGACAAATTCTTTTTTATTTTTATTGAAAAATGAACTATTAAGACTATTATTCTTGAACTCCCAAGAGAAATAATTTGGGGTATAATTCCATGACTTATGAAACTCTAATTTATTGAGCATTGGATGCTTGAAGTGCACCTATCATATTCTCTCTTATTTTGAATGAAATACTCTTTTAAAGTTCTCTCAATTATGTATCTATGTCTTTCCCTCTTTTGAATGTGATCAAAATTTATAATGCTATGATGGATGTGAGAATTTTATCGATTTTCATATAGTGGTTATTTTATTTCTATACAATATTCTACATATATCGTATTTTAGATTTTGAAAGATTCTTGGTCCTCTTATCAGAAATATTCTTTGTGAATATATTATTTTTCAATCATTAATATTTTGTATTTTGTTGAGCGATAAAGATTTGGGTTTTCTATTTAGTACTTCCCCATTTGATACTTTAGTCCAAGAATATCTAGATTAATCTTTAAAACAATATAGAGGATTGCCACCTCTATAAAAACAGAGGGGGGTATTTTATCCTTGTGAGGTTATTGTTTGGATCTTAACCAATCTAAACATCAAGAAGTTGTAGACCATGAAAATTCAGAGTCCTCTAAAATATGTCTTGAGAATATTGGAAGGTACACAAAATGTCATTAAGCATAATATGAATAGTACCCAATGTATGCATGTTCACCCGAACTGGAACAAATCAATATGCAATAACTATAATCGTTGAAAAACAACATGTAAAAAAAAACATGAAGTACGACTCAAAAACTATGTGAAATTTACCAACGGTGTCTATGGAAGGGATATCGAATAGCAACATATCATCCATAAGATATTGTGAAATTATCTCACAAAAAGAGTAAAAAAAACATTAGGCTCCTAAGGCAATTGGTTTTTCCCAAATGCAAATGAAAATTGACATTTGTTAACCATTTAAAAATGTTTGATAAGAAAATACAAGAGCAAGAGTAACATCGAGAAAAGTGGAAGTAAAGTACATAAGACAAACTTAAACAAATTAAAACCCCCTTGCAACTAGAGAACAATAATAGAATGTCAACAACAAGGACTAACATGAGCTTGAACAATAAGACACCTACTAAAAATCTTAGGAGATATAAAAACATCTCCCCTTGCACCTAGAGAACAATATTATAACGTCGACAATAAACACTAACACAGTCTTGAAAAATAACAACATATACCAAAAAACTTAGGATATATAAATAACAACACCTATAAATTTCCTAAAAATTAAGAAGAAAAAGAAAATATCCAACAATACAAATAGAACTTACACTACTAAACTACGTTCTTTATAACACCCTCAAACTATAACCAAATTGAAAGAAATCCTAGAAAATACAAAGAATGGAACCTACACAATCCTAAAAATCTACTAAACTACCTCATTTATAATACCCTCAAACCATAACCAAATGGAAAGAAATCCTATAAAAAACAAAGAACAACACCTACAAAATCCTAAAAATCAAGAAGAAAAAGACAATATCCAACAATGCAAAGAGAACCTAAGTTGTTAAACCACATTCTTTGTGACCATCCAATTGCTCGCAACAAGAAAATAACACAATGCTTATTAGAGCATAGCATTCCACAGCCCAATATGGAAGAGATTGTAACATTTTTCCCATGTCTATAACATTGATGTCATTATATGTTAGCCCAATAATAATAATTATTATTCACATCCCTTTATGTATAAAAAAATAACTCTATAAAAATGAATTGTATTTGTCCCCAGTAGAGGGCTTATAGGACACGTGTCTTCTTGTTTTTTCTTCCTCTATTAAGAACAATGGAAGCTTTTGTATTGGACCCTAGTAGAGGGCTTACAAGTCTCATGTAATTTTGTTATTGCTTGTGCACCTTAAGAATGAACTTTCCATTCTGTTGATATAGAAAGTACAATTCTTTTTCTTGGAAAAAACACTATAAAAATGTAAGCATATCAATCATTAGAAGAATTGGAATCTAAGGCAATTTTATGTGGCACTATTTATTACTATTTTTTTATCAACCCATAGTATTAAGGGTGAGTTTCATTACACACACACCCACACACGATGATGATGGCTATTGTCCACTAAGACCTGTTGACGCTTGAATCCATCAAGACCGAAACGACAACCTCATGAGGGCATTCGTCCCCCTTCATTTTTAGAGAGGTGGTTCTCCTCTTTGGCTAAAAGATATATCTTTGAATATCTTGGAGTAGGGAGACTGTTAAAGAGAAAACCCCAAATCTTTATTGCTTGGATTTAAATGAAGATAGTTCTTCAATAACCCAATGTGATCTTTGATTCTTTATGTGCAACAAAATTCTTTTTACAATAGGAAAATATTGAAAGAGGGCTTCAACATCATAATTAAATAGTGATCAACATCACACACAATCTTCTTAATCATACATAAATACATTCATGTCTTCTTCGTGAAATATAAGAGAAAATAATTTTATCATCTCAAATAATTTTAAAAGAGTACTGTTGTCAAGATCAAAAGAGAATTTGATAGGTCAACCTCAAATATCTTATACTTAAAACTCAAAGTTACAAGATACAATCAAGATCGACCCCGAAGCAATTCTTTGTGGAGTTTTATTCATGAAATATGTTCTTCATTACAAAAGCTTTGACATCCATGTATGTGGCTGCAAATATTCCATAATCATATAAGAAGAGTATGTAGAAGAATACAACAAGAACACTCAAGAACTCGGCCTTGTTCCTAACTCTGAGATTCAAGCATAAAGCTATGAGAAAAGGTGTAGAAAAAATATAAAGAATGGAGAAGATGGAAATTTATTTCTTTTGATCAAAAGCTTGATTGTGTATCCATGGATGTACCTTATTATTCCTCTGATCTTTTTCCCTGCCCCTCTAACAATATTGATTATTGGAACCTTTGATGAAGCCTCTCTTTTATTTTTAAGATGAGATTTTCTAACTGCTTGAGTAGTTAAGGCTTCTTCCTTCTAGAAATTCCCGTACAAGTTTCTTCTTGAAACATTACCTTTAATTAATGCTTCATTAATTCCTCATTAATGAAATCACATCATTAAGATAAGCATATTCCAAATGGGTATTTTTCCCTTTTTTATAAAAGTTTTTTAAATAAACTTTTATTTCAAAATTTTAATTAATTGTTTTTTAAAAGATGAGGACTATAATTTAATTTTTTGGATAGGATATACAACCTTTAATATATTTAAACCAATTTATATGTGACATCCATCATCTTATATTTCCAACGATATAAGGTTTGTCCAAATCTGAATCCTGGATCTCAAGATGACCTTGTGAAGTCGAGGTGTTGAGCAGATTTATCAGTTGGGCATACAAATGTTACTGAATGATATTTTAATTTTTTCAGAAAATTTTGGCAACTTTCATCTCTCAGTACCTGTCCCATCATATTCTACATAAAAATACATTTCCAACGGTATAAATTTTGCTGCAAACGGAGGTTGGGAACTCAAGATATAGCCTTTGCAATATCATGACTCAACCACCGTCGATCAAGTTTGATGGTTAAATGTGAGCCCTTGATTTAATTTCGACCTCCTTTGTTGAATTTTGACTTTTATTCTTTATTCTTATCCCACATGTATGAGAATAAAAGATTCTTAGTTGTATATAATGTTAAGTGAACATACACTTGACAATAAATAAAGAAGAGAGGATATTATGGAGCTTGGAGGATTCGACCCTTGGAAAATTGTTGAATATAATAATAATTTTGCATGCCCAGTCAACCACCAATTTGCCTAGTCAGAAATGATGAGTCACTCAACCAAATTTTGCCATATGTCATCACTCGATAGGCCAACAATCTGCCAATAAGAATATGTCATATGTCATTCAATAAAATCATGCCATGTGTCACTTCTTGTATGTTGCCATGTGTCTCCATTAATTAGTTTCCATGTGGAACCGTCCATTTAATTGCCATGTGCATATATCTCATTGGTTAATAAAGTGTCATGTGTCACTTGGAGATGTTCCTTATAGAACTTAGGATAGGAAAAATATTATTAAAATAATATGGTGGGTTTGCGGGTTTACCTAAATGTAGAGGTAGGTGAGGAAATCACCTTGGACCCTCGGTAATACATAGTAAGAAATGAGTGTGAAAGATTCTAAGTGTAGGTGAAGTGGAGAGGAGAGGTAAATAGTAGTAAAAGAAGTTGTAAAATATTCTAAGTTTTGACAATCGGTCAGACGGACTTGCATATAACATTTGGAATAAATATCACCAACCCTCACCAACCCGTGAACCCGCGGTAACTCATATATATTTGGCTAAGTGTTGGAGGAGTTACACAGTAAAGAGTAGTAAAAAGAGTTGTGTGCATTATGAAGGTGGCGGAAGTCAAAGTGGATTGTGAGGGTAGCGGAGATAAAACATACTCTTAAGAAATATCACCAACCCAAGGTAAGCCATAGTAAATAAGACTAAGTTTGGAAAGTATATAATGGATCACGTGAAATATGGAAAGAAATATGGAAAATATGAAAAATGAAAAGAAATATATGAGAAATAAAAGGAATTACGTGAAATTTGGGAAAATAAAAATGGGAAAAGGAAAAAAATGGAAAAATGGAATAATGGAAATGGAAAGGAAAATAAAAAGAAATGGGAAAATAAAGGAAAAGGGATATGAATGTGAACGTGGAAAGGAATAAGGAAAAATGGTAAGAGGAATATGAAATTAATGAGACAATGGGAAAAATTACTAAGTATAAAATGAGAGAATGAGTAGAGGTGAATGGAAAGGGGAGGAGAGAACATGTCACTTAGAACATTTTTTAGATTTCTTCTTGTAATACCTCCATTGGACTTCTGGACAGAAGTATGTGTATCCTGGTCATGGAGACTCGGATTTTGATTCTGTGAAATGCATGGTGAAGTTGATACCGAGCGCTATGCAATGAACATATAATAGTTCAAAAATCTTCATCTTCCAATATCTTTGTTTTTTTTTGTTAATCCAAGAGTGGGAAAATATAGATAACCAAATTTTGGTCAACAAGACCAAATTTGGTCTATAAGACCTTAAGAAATGTAAGGAATTACTTGGTTTTCTTTAGAATTCTATTTATGTGCTCGAAAATATTTAAGAGAAGCATTCTTAAATCACCCTAGTTTTGATGAGTGAAAAGGTTAGGAAGGTCGTGTTTTGTAAAAAATATTTTGAAATTGTAATTTAAAGTTGTTGTACATAGGGAATTCTAAGATAAATTAGTTTTCATCTTCAACCCTCAAGTTACTATCACAAAGATGACAAATTCTTTTGACCCGTGACATTTTAGGAATTGTTCAACACCATGTTTCACTACAGACCTTGTGGGAGTTTGTTCTTGTTTTAGCAATGTTGATTTCCTTATTTATGCTAGTCAAAACATACAGATACTTTTGATCTTCTAGATGTTGATGTTTTGGTAGTAGCGGGAGGTATTTCCTCCTAGACAAACTTTCTTAGAGAGGAAGATTCCAAGAATTCAAAGGAAGACCATTAAACAGTTGAAGAACACTCCGGAAGAGAAGTCGACACACAAGAAAATAATAAAGTGGAAATAGAATTTCCAGGAAGAGAAGTTGGCCGACAGGAAAATAATAAAGTGGAAATAAAATTTCCAGGAAAAGTAGTCGTCCCCATGTAATGTTCTTGACTTGGCTTAGTCTAGGAAATGTTGCTAATGTATGTAGGATCAATGGTTTACAACATATAAATGATCATACTAATAATAAATGCGACAAAGGACTGCAAAGTTTGTATTATGATATCTCTGTGGATTAGAAAATGGTCGAATGCAACTGAATAAACTGACAATACTTGACTAGATCAACAAACAAAGGATATTATCTGGAATACAAATAAGAAACTGAAATATAATCCCTGTAATATGGGAGCACTTTGGAATCAATGGATGTGATGGGACTACGACATCTCTTACAGTAACTGTTGGAAGACTGAAAAGTTCGCCCTGGGAGATGTACTTCTCGGAATGGCCCGGGAATTTTCCCAAATGATGTGCCATGCTCTAGTCCTCAGTATTGGTAACTGTTGGACCCTTATGCTGGTGAATTTGGACCCCAGATGGATCCCCCTGGGGGAATGCGCCCCTCTTTCTCTGGCAAAATGCGTCCTAGTGATTCCACTGTCTAAATCAAACGATATGTGTCTCAAAATGACCGCCTTGGTCTACTGGGAAATGGGTCGAAAGGGTTTCCTTAAATATGTCCTAATTCTCACTCTGGAACCCCAAATGTATCCGCCAAAAGTGTCGCACATCCAATTCTGGAAAATGCGCCCCAATTGATTCCTCCGTCGAAATCTGATGAGGAACTAGGCAAAAGATGCGCCTTGCCTTCTTCTCAAATGGGTCGGAGGGAAATCTCAGAATTCTCCCTAGATGGGATAAGTCGACTAAAAACCCTCTCAGAAGTTGCGCCCTCACTTTGGATGAATGCATCCTTATTGTTGAACATTGTGTAACTGCTACTGAAGAATGATGGAAGACCTGAATGATCTTCCCAGTGACTAGGGTGTGTCTCTCAACACCGAAATCAGCCAACTGGTGTCTTCCTCCTGAAATCCACTAAACTATCTCACTTCAAATGTGCCTCTTCTCCTCAATGACAAGTCATAATCTGCATAATGATAAGTTAGGTCGTTGACCCTTTCTTTATAGATTTCCAAAACCCTAAATCATTGTTGAAACCCTAATTCACTGTTGACTTCCAAAACCCTAAATCAATGTTGAAACCCTAATTCACTGTTGACTTCTATTTTTAGCTCATAATGACTTAAAAGCGCTTTTAACCCTCCAGCCACAGGTGTTATATTCAAAAAGTGGCATTGAGCTAAAAAGGGTTAAAAGCGCTTTTAACCCTTTTTAGCTCAATGTCACTTTTTGAATATAACACATGTGGCTGGAGTGACCTCTAGTAACCTTGTTTACCCCTTTTCTAGCCCTCCCTATAGTCTAACGGGGCGGTTTAGACCATTAAGCCTCCTTTCTGGAGCTCTTATTTGGAAAGGGACATTACAGTCCTCCCTTCCCGAAATTGCTTGTCCTCAAGCAATACCAGTCCAAGGTGTTGCAACACCTGCTCGCTCTCCCAAGTAGAATCCTCTACTGGAATCCCTCTCCATTTGATCAAACACTCTCTGATGACCCTGCTCCTCAGTTTCCGCTCCCGGAACTCCAAAACCTTCTCCGGAATTAACTCCAACTATCCCTCCTCATCCAACAGGGGAAGTTCCTCTAATGTGCTAATGAATTGTCCCATTGCCTTTTTTACGCAAGACACGTGGAACATGTTATGAATCTTTCTCCCCTCTGGAAGCTCTAGCTCGTAAGCAATTTCGCCTACTTGGCGCATGATCCTGTAAGGACCATAAAATATGGGCTTGAGCTTCTCGACCTCACTCTTCTTCAGAGATGATTGTCTGTAGGGTTGGAGTCTCAAGAAAACCAAATCTCCAACCTCAAAGTTGTCCTCTATCTTGTGTCTGTCCGCACTTATCTTCTGTCAATTTTGCATCGTCTGCAAGTTCTCTTTCAACAACTTGAGAATCTCCTAACTCTCTATGATCCAATCCTTGGCCTTGGGTGCTCTACTCTCCCCGAAGACCAAGTCTACCAAAGTGAGAGCATCATATTTGTACAATGCTCAGAAAGGTGTCATACCAATGGACATGTGGAAGGTGGCGTTGTAGCATTGTTCTCCCAACTGTAACCACTTTACCCACATTCTCTGTTGTCCTCCTACATAGTTCCTCAAATACCCTTCAACCCACTTGTTGACAATCTCGGTCTTCCCATCTGTCTGAGGGTGATAGCTGGTGTTAGGTGTCAACTCTGTCCCCATCAACTGAAACAAATCGTTCCAAAATTTCCCTATGAACCGACTGTCCCTGTCATTGAAGATGTTCTTCGGAAACCCATGAAGTCTGAAGACCTCCCTTAAGAAAAGCTCGGCTACCTGAACTATGTTGTATTCTGCCAGTATGGCATAGAAGTGAGCAAACTTGGTCAATCTCTCAACCACTACATAGATACAGTCCTTACCTTGGACCTTGGGTAGACTTGTGATGAAGTCCATAGATATACTCTCCCATTTATGCTCTGGAATGGGGAGTGGCTAAAGTATCCCTACTGGAAGAGCATGCTCTGACTTGTTCTGTTGGAAAGTCACACATTCACTGACGTGTCTCATAACGTCTTGTTTGAGGCCCTTCCATGAGAACCTCTCTCTGATCTGTCTATAAGTTTTGAAAAACCTATGATGGTCTGCTAGAGCTGAATCATGAACTGCGGTGA
>SNQJ01S0143631.1:32092-47758 GCA_010110895.2 Picea sitchensis
GCCTACTCCGTTATGGGTCGTACACCATCACCAAGGCTGTGGGTGACAATTCTTTTGAGCTCAACATTCCCCCTTTCCTTGGCTTGCACCCAGTCTTCAATGTGTCTCTCCTTCGACCATATTTCCCACCAGTATTGGACACCTCAGAGATAGCAGAGCAGTTGACACCAACAAAGCTCAACCTTGACTGCATGCAACATGCATCCAGTGATCATATTGTGTACACACATATCAAGGGAACTTGACAACAAAGGATCCAACTTTATCGAGTCGTCAAAGCAGGGTAGCTCCTGCACCAAGGAAAGTGGCTCACCCGGGGCCAAATTCAACAAATATTTCCTCATTTGATGGGGGAAATCAACGCAATAGAGACCATTTCTTACTAATGAGGGAGGATTGATCCAGGTGGATATCGGTGGCCACCCAACTTTTCCAACTCACTCAAAACAGTTTTCTGGCAATTTACTATTTTTAGCAGTTTTAACTTCTGGGGCCATTTTGAGGGCCTAAATGAAGGTTTTTCAGGATCGAGATTCTCATTGATAACCAAAGGAATGATTGAGCCCCCAAAATGAATCTCCTCGACGATACCTTTCCAATGGGATATTGTGTTCCTAAAACAAAGATCGTATGCAAAAGTTACGACCCCGGGAAGTTGATGTACCAACTTACCCAAATGGGGCCCACATGACTTTTGGCGCTTCATCTCCTAGGGTTAGGTTTTTGGATGTCTAGGGTTTTTGACATTCCTGTTTATTATAAAAATGCCTTCATAGCCTCATTGTAATTATCTTCTTGCGAATGAGCGCAATCGTCACATCTCTTCTCAGAGATAAGCCGCCACCATTCTAGCAAGCTTGTTTTCCGCTGCATTTTACAGTTTCAGCTTATTTCGTTATTGAATAGAAACTAGTTTTATTGTATCTTTGTTATTATGTGTTAAGCATATTTTAATAATCTGTATTCATTTCATTCTACTCATAAAATACGGATCAACAAAAGCTACATAGAAGATAATTATGATAACCAAAAACACTTGATCACAAAAAAAAAGTGATCCTTTTTTGAAGGATCTAAATAATGAATTAAATATCCTATCAAATAAGGACAATATTGAATACCTCTATCATAATTTTATGACAATCCTCTCTACTTTCATTAACAAGTTCTCTATTAATGTGTTGTGTGAAAAAGAAAATAGAATGAATAACCCTTGGTATGATAAAGAGTGTAAGATTGCCAAAAAATCCATTAGAGATGCTTCTAATGAGTCCTTAAAATTTGACAAGATAAATAGGTTCAAATCCCCATTTAAAAGGAAAATAATGTACTATATAAATAGAAAGCAAGGGAAGCTTTTGCACCTCTGTAAGCTAGATCCTCAAAAATTTGAAGGCAAATTCTGGCTTGTAAAACTATAGAAAACAATATGATTTTCTTAAGGGATTGAAAATCCCACCATAAAAAGCTTTACGAATCTCCCAATGTTGTGGACAACATTCAAACCCTTTATATAGAGGAAGAATTTTTTTCTATAGAAGACATAGAGTTCGGGGTTAAGTGTTTCACAAGAGGGAAAACTAAGGACATCAAAGGCTACCAAGCAAAAATCTTAAAAATTGGAGGGCCTATATTCATCCCTCACATCCAAAATCTCTTCAATCTAGTAATGAAGAAGGGCTTTTATAAAACTTGGACTCAAAGCCTCATTGTACTTGTTTTTAAAAGTGGGGATAAAAACAATCCCTCTAATCATAAGACCATTATGATTAGCCTCCTTTTAGCTAAGTTATATGGAATTATTTTGGAAACGAAGATCAGTTTATGGCTAGAAAGCCACAAAAAAATCACTAAAGGCTAGGCCAGATTTATGAGTCACCATTCAACCTTGGACCACCTTGTTAT
Organism: Picea sitchensis; assembly: GCA_010110895.2. Taxonomy (NCBI): domain Eukaryota; kingdom Viridiplantae; phylum Streptophyta; class Pinopsida; order Pinales; family Pinaceae; genus Picea; species Picea sitchensis. The sequence continues at coordinate 33,998 of SNQJ01S0143631.1, forward strand.
GCTTAGAATCATTGCATAGGAGTGTCACAATAATAAAACCAATATCCTGTGTTGTTTCGTTCACTTTATAATTTTTTTTGACACAATGCCCAAAACTAACCTTTGGAGTAGATTAAAAGAGCTAAAAGTTCCTTTTGAGTTGAGAGTTGTTGAGATAATGCTGCACGAGAACATTGTTGCCAAGTTTAGGAATATTGAGGGCTTTCCAAAATAAATTAATTGTAATATAGGATTTCAACAAGGTTGTGCCTTGTCCCCTACCCTTTTTGGCATATACATTGACAATCAGAGGGCTGTGTCAGCCCGACTTTAGTTGGTATAGTGATCATTCTTCTTATTTTACATTGATGATATTGTTCTTATGGTGAGGAGCCTCTATGATCTCAACAAGCAACTAAAATTCTCAAGGCTTTTTGCTATAGTATGGGTATCACTATTAACATTGACAAAATGAATGTTAAGACAACTAAATCCAAAAAGATCACTTACAATAATTTCTTCTATGGCATAAACAGCCTGGAGGAAGTGATTTCATACTAATATCTCATAATCGATCTTCATTACAAGCTTAATTAGAACCACAACATTGTGAAAATGATAAATGGAGGGTGGAAAGCTTATTATGGACCCAAAACTATTATAAATCAATGGACCTTTGGCTATGGGATAAGAAGAAATTCCTGTTTAATATTCTCGTCACTCATGTTATCTTATATGGTTATGAAGTTTGGGGTTGCAGTGTCAATAGAGAATCATGGAGAAATATAGAGAAAATCCAAAAGTGTTTTATAACTTATAATTTCAAAATTAAAGGCAATACACCTGATCCTATCCTTCTCATAGAAGTGAGTATTTTCCCCATTGAGAGCACAACTATGGCTAGGTACCTAATGTACAAGAACAACATAAACAACATGGAAGGAAAGAGGATTCCTAAGATTGTTTCAAACTCCAACGAATACCACTTGTGAATCAAGAGGGGTTGGCATAGAGATGCCAAGTCTTGGATAAATAATTGGTGAATCAATAAGTCACTCTGTAGATTAACAATAATATTAAAAACATTATTGCATCCAAATTCAAGGAGAAATTGTGGTACAATAAAGAATTATAGGATAAAATAAAACAAGGATACTATAAGGAGGTGATCAACCTTAACCTAGTGTTATAATTTCTTAAATTTTCAGTAGCAATAGATTTACCAGAGTATTTTAATATTCATTTAACATTCAATAGCCATATACTGAAAATATAAGAAGGATCTAGAAGCAGATAGACAAGCAAAAGAAGACACACATATTTGTCCTGGGAAAACCCCAAACTTGGGGAAAAACCCAACCAACTTTTCTTAGAGAGAATATTTCTAATAATACAATACAACCATGAACAAGCTCTATTCACAAGAGAAAACCAGTAATGAAGAAACCCTGATAACAAGAACTTATCTCTTCTCCTTGTCAAACCCTAGTGAGGGTAGAAAACTGTGTCACTACCCTAGCACAAATCTTCTAGAGGTAGCACACAAGAGAAACAACCAAGGACCCTAGTTGCTGCATCTCCTAGGGTTGCCTCAGACTTGCACCTCCTTTAGCTGAGATAATGAGATGAGTGAGTGTGTTCAAATGAGTAAGGCATCACCTTTATTTAAACTAGTTCAATCACTTAGTTGGGGCTGACTTCTTTTCCTAGAAATTCTATTTCCACTTTATTATTTTCCTGTGGGTCGAATTCTCTTCTTGAAAATTCTATTTCCACTTTATTGTTTTCCCGTGGGCCGACTTCTCTTCCAGGGTGTTCTTCAATTGTTCAATGGTCTTCCTTTGAATTCTTGGAATATTCCTCTCTAAGAAAAGTTGTCCAGGAGGAAATACCTCCTGCTGCTACAAAAACATCAACACTCCCTCTTGGCGAGGGAGGCATTCTTCCATGATGTTCTCCTCTAATAGTCCAAATCACACCCATACACTTCACATGGCATGGGAAAGACTACTACCATAGTCTTAAGACTACGCTGCAAGTATCTATGATGTTTCTCCTCTCGTAGTAGTCCCAATCACACCCATCCACTTCACATGGTATGGGAAATACTACCACCATAGCCTCATTCACACCTAACCACTTCACATGCCTTAGGTGAGGCTACGACATGTGATGCAGTAGCATTGCCAACAAACGTGAGTGGAGGACAACTGGATATACACCAACACACATTTTGAAAGGATTTTTAATTTCAAAGGAGGGCACATTAATGTAATAGCTAAGAGGATGTAATTGCTCTTAAATGTTTTGGGGATTGTAATGTAGATCTTGAGCGTTGCTCTCATCTGCCAGTTGTAGGCATTTATTGTAATAAATGTAAAGTAGTTGTAGTCTTTAATTTCGATAAGATAGCTTAGAGTTGTAGGAGGGAAAACTCAAGAAAGCTCCCTTGTATGTATTTTTATTATCATTCTCATTGTAAGAAGCTGTAGAGAAAGAGGGCATAGAAGAATATAGATTGTAGAAGTCATATGAGAAGATAGATTGTAGAAACCATGTACAAAAGCAATTGAATTAATATAAGAAGGCTTTAATTAAAATTTCATGGTGTTGTTATGGTTACTATTTGCATCTATTGAATGGTATGTTTACAGTTTGCTTATATGCTCTGTTATGCATTTGTTTCAATGCTTTATGTGTATGATTTCATGTTGAATGTATGAAGTCTATGAGAGGTAGAGTATAAGTTTAAATTTCTCCTCGTCCTGAGAATCCCTGTAAGGCATGCGTTGACAAGATTCTGAGTTTTACCTCATAAAAGCTCAGGAGAGATAGAGTTATTCTTATACCAACAGAGGTGCGAGTATAGCACAGAGCCATGCAAGGTGTGCACAGGCTGAGAAGAGTCTTAGAATTTTCCAACCAAGTAAGCGGTTGAAGAACTTCTATCGCAAGGAGTGCGCGAAGTTGGAGTGTTTAAATAACCAGAGATTATCATGAGGTCCGCAAGGAGTGTGCACAAGAATTCCTTAGAACCCTACAGTTTGCAGCAGAAATCAAGCTCGGGAGGGATAAAGACTTGGAAAGTCTAGAGGACAGACGAGGGTCGAAGTCACCTCAGAGAAGCCAAGCTCAGGAGGAAAGACACAAAGTTATTTGGCGAGGAACTATTGAGAGCCTGAACGGACGGTGAAATTTCTCGGAGGGCGAAACACCAATTTTCCGTGGACCGTCGGATCCAGTAGATCAGCGAAGAGGGTGAGACTAAGTATCTTTCAACACTCACAATATCAGGATATATAACAACCGTTATATCCCGAGGAGTGTGAGCCATCGATTGGGTTCTCTGAAATTTCAGCATTTTGGTAGTCGGGAGTGTGGAGGAAGCTGTTTTTGGAAATCCCTGATATGCAAAATCCTGACATGATCTGGATCGTCAAATTGTGGGAGGAATCAGGACCATTGATCTATGGTGAGGACATTTTGGCATTTCGAATATCGGGAAAAGGAAGAAAAGATACATCGCGAGTTCCCGATAAGCGAGATCTCGACACGCTCGGAGGTGGACCCCAGGGTTTGACTAGAGGTCATATGGTAGAATAATAAGGGAGGATATAGGGATTGTTATCCCATTTCGGGGTTTCAAGAATAAGAGGAGTCGGGGTGACTTGCAATAGGAATCCAAAAATTGTGAAACGCGAAGTGCCTTTGGTTTAAGCTCGTGGTCACGACGGTGGTCACGTGGAGTGGAGGCTCGCGTCTAGTGCATGATCGTGTGGGCGGAGCATAGAAAAGGACCTGTGGTTATGTGTGTGAAGGGTTCCAATAGGGACCAAGAAGCCATTTAAGCTCAGGAATAGGAAGATCCAAAGACTGAGAGGTCAAGTAAACCCTGCTAAGGTGGGGGTCTGCGTCACCATGGTCCCAATCACACCTATCCACTTCAAATGGCATAGGAAAGACCACACTACAAGTCCCAATTACACCTAGCCACTTCACATGGATTAGGCAAGACTTGTACCAGGATACTCATCACTCCCTCAATCACTTCACATGACTGATCTAGGAATCCCTTGGCCAAAGGGAGAGTATCTGCCCGATGTAGGAGAAACATCACAACTCCCTCTCACGAGGGTGTACATTCTGCATCATGCCAAGCTTGTCTATGAAGTACTCATACTTAACTTTAGACATAGGCTTGGTGATAATGTCTTCTATATGATCATTTGTGGATATGTACCAGAGTTCAATTGCTCCTTTCTACACCATGTCTCAGATGAAATGGTATTTTATCTCTATATGCTTTGACTTGTCGTGAAATACTGGATTCTATGAAATATTCACATAAMTTTGATTATCATGGTATATCAAAGTTGGCTCCAACTCTAGATCAAATAACCTTGCAAGCAACTTACGAAGCCACACTGCTTCACGACTTGCAACATTGGATGCTATATATTCTTYCTCTTCTGTAYTGAGTGCCACTGATGACTTTTTTCTGCTCAACCATGAGATCATACCTGATCCCAAACTGAAGCAACATCCYGGTGTGCTTTTCTTTTCCACTGCACTCCCCACCCAGTCGGAGTTTGTATAAACTTGAAGCTTTACTTCAGCGTCTGAGACATATCTGAGTCCATATCCAACTACACCATGCAGGTACCTCAATACATGCTTTTTKACTACCAAATGTACATGTATAGGCTCAACCATGTATTGACTCAATGTGTTCACTGCAAATCGTATATCTGGCCTGGTGTTAACTAGGTACATCAAGGATTTGATCAACTGTCTGTACATCATGGGATCAACCAAAAATGAAGAAGAATCACTCAAGAGCTTCAGATTTGTAACCATAGGTGTGGTCATGGACTTGCAGTCCATCATCCCGAATCTCTACAGAATCTCAATAGTATAGATTCCTTGGCTAAGGAAGATCTCATCTGGTTTTTGCCACACCTCTAATTCCAAGAAATAATGCATCAAACCAAGATCCTTGATTTTGAACTCTGAAGTGAGCTCCCTCTTGCACCCATCTATGAGATTCTTATCCCTTGTAATAAATAGGTCATCCACATATAGTACCAATATCAAGGGGAAACCATCTTCAACCTTGTAGTAAAGGTTGGGATCCACATCACTCTTGGTAAATCCCAAGCTCATCAAATCACTGTCTATTCTGGCATACCATGCCCTGGGTGCTTGATTAAGCCCGTACAAAGATTTCTTCAATTTATAAACATGGGAATCCTGCCCATAAATGACAAAACCTTGTGGCTGCTCTATGTACACTTCTTCTTCAATTACACCATTCAAGAAAGTAGTCTTTACATCCATCTGGTGGAATTTCTAACCCATAATAAAAGCAATAGATCTAATAGAAGTGTAACTGGGTACTGGAGAAAATGTCTCATCATAATCTTCTCCATTTTTCTAGGAGAATCCTCTAGCCCCAAATATATCTTTGTTCTTCTTTATGCTTCCATATGCAACATGATTGATCTTGCAGATCCACTTGGAAGTCACCACAAACTTTCCTTTTGGTCTCAGAACCACTTCCCACACATCATAACATCCTTCCACACTTTCTTCTTTGAAACTTCCTCATAAGTGGAGGGTTCTGAATAAATGTTCTTACTTATCAGTGCCACATAGATGGAAAACTTGTGTGGTCTCTTTCTCTCTCTGAAGGAGTCACTGGGAGCAACATGTTTTTCTGCTTCCTTCAAAGTGTTCCAGAGCCATGTTGGTCTCTTCTTGGTAACTGTAATATCTTTGGGTGGATCTACCGGTATCTATGGCTCTACTATCTCATTCTAATCTGATGGGATATATTCTTTTGGAGTAGATTCAATCATCAATCCATCCTTTGGAGCCTCTTTCTCCTCTCTACCCTCATCCATGTGAGACTCTCTAGATTTACCGAAGGCTACTTCTTCATCAAAGGTGACATCCTTGCTGATCTCAATCTATCTCTGTCTGGGGATGTATATTCTATAAGCCTTGTAAGTATCACAGTATCCAACAAAGGTTCCCTTCTTTCTTGAAGGCTCTAGCTGCACTATCTTTTCCTTGGGAACATGTATGTACAATGGGCAACCAAATATCCTCAAGTGGTTGACTTCTAGTTTTTTTCTGGTGAATACTTCTTCTAGTGTCTTGTTCCCCAATATCTTATGAGGAATTCTGTTCTTGACCTATACATCTGTACTGGATGCTTCTTCCCATAGATGCATGGGTGTTTTGGTCAAGGATCTTTGCTTTAGTTGCTTCTACAATTGATTTGTTCTTTCTTTCTGCAACCCCATCTTGTTGGAGGTTGTAGGGAGTTGTCAACTCCTTCTTGAACTCGACTCTCTCTAAGTTCGTACAATCTCTAGATCCATATTCTCTCTCCTTCACATGTTGACTTCCTCTAAAGTCCGATCTCCAATGAACTATACTGGGATCATATTCTCTCTCCTTCACATGTTGACTTCCTCTAAAGTCCGATCTCCAATGAACTATACTGGGATTCTCCTCCTCCTTACTAGATTCTTAAAGCTGACTCCCTCTGAACTCTAGCTCTTTTTGAGTTGGTACTTGGTGTGGCCGCCTGCCTCTCCATTGGTGGAGTCATTTGCTCCTCATGATATAGCATTGACTAGCCATATGCTCCTCATGATATTCCTTGTCAATGTTATATGGATTTTCATCCTGCAAAGTGTGACGGGATTATGCTAGTCTCTTCCTAGTTATTTCATTGATTCTGGGAAGGCCCTTTTTTTTCTACTAACTCTTCTTGATGATATTAAGAGTGAACAACTAAAATGTATGGTCATCCTATGGATCATTCTGTTCCTTAATATCAATCTATGTGTGGAACACTATGCATCCCCAAAAAATATACTTCTTCCAGAAGGTTCTAATTTCATCCTTTTCACCTTCAGTATATGGATGTATACATGACAATATACATCCAAAATCCATGTTTGGATAGTCTAATCCATGTCTCAAACTAGAGAACATATAATCTCATCAGCTTCCTGTGACTATAGCTCCTCCTCGAAAGGCCACTTGTGACTTGCCTGGGACAAGAACATGAATAAGAGTAATCATTATTATAGCTCTCTTTCAGAGCTATCAATCAGAACCTTCCTGGGACAAGATCCAAAACAAAATACAAGAACAATAACAACACTTTTCTAGTGCAAGTTGTGGACCGATTATCTCCATGGTAACCTCACGAAACAAAATAAGAATATCTCCTTGGTAACCTCTATGGAATTTACAAGGTAACCTGCTTGGGACAAAGAAAACAACCAAGAACATATCCTAGAAGAGATCAATATCATCTTGTAAATAAGTGCATCATTTGTACTAAACGATAAATATTTACATAATGATCATTGTACCAACAATACTCAAACATTTCTAAACATTTGATAGAAAAAATACTTTTCAATGCATAACTCTAAAGATTGTTGTCTCAGATACAACATTTTTTAAGATGCAACAATATGAAATATAAACCTGATAAGCAAACCCGGAGTCTTGCTGTTGTTGTTCCATTTGATTTCGAAGTTGTCATATATTGTAGATACATCACATCATACTTCCAACTCTTGATCTTCCTCTCTCGAGTGCATCTTTTTGTGATCTATGAGTTCCCTTTGGATCTACTATCACTTTGAAATTTGTAGCACCATCCAATTTGTCTTCTCATCTCAAGGTTTGCGCAACTGGAAACCGACAACTGCAACTACAACTGCAATAGAATCGGTAATCGTGAATCATGAATCGCAGAACCGCAACTACAATCGTGAAATTCAACTACAATCAAGAATCGCGAATTTGTAGTAAGAAATTTCAACTTTCACCAAGTTAAATTTGAGACCACTAGGAATTGTGCTAGGCTAGGCGAGTTGCGTAGTACATTTTTTTCCTCAATGCTATCACTAGAAAAACCCAACGGATGGCAATCTTTGATCTTGCCGGTGTCTTGCACTAGGTCATCTGGATTCAACCTCACTTAATACCATAAAGAGATTTTCTTAATTTTCAGAAGCAATAGATTTACCAAAGTACTTTGATCTTCTTTAAACATTCAACAACCATATACTAAAAAAATAAAATTAAAAAAAAAAAAAAAAAAAAAAAAAAAAAAAAAAAAAAAAAAAAAAAAAAAAAAAAAAAAAAAACCCAACCAAATTTTCTTAGAGAGAATATTTCCGATAATACAATACAACCATGAACAAGCTCTATTCACAAGAGTAAAACTAATAATGAAGAACCGATAATAACAATTTATCTCTTTCTCCTTGTCAAACCTCATGAGGGTAGACAACCTGTTTACAAACCTAGTGCAACGCTTAGAGGTATTTACTAAGAGAAACTTACTATGAACCTTCAGCTTGCCGTGGTTCCTCGAAGCTCTCAGAATTCACAGGCTTTCTTTTAGTTGAGAGATAATGAGATGCTATATAGAAATTAATGAACAAGGTTTCACTCTATTTACTCTTAGTTTAATACCATTGGGTAATGTCTCTTTCCAAATAGGATCTCCAGAGGAGGTTTAATGGTCTAAACCTCCTATTGGGACTATAGCCAAGGCTAGAAAAAGGGTAAACATGGTTACTATAGGTCACTTCAAGGCCATGTGTGTTATATTCAGTAGTAAAAGTGACATTGAGCTAAAAAAGGGTTAAAAGCTGCCTTTAAGTCATTATGAGCCAAAAAATAGAAGTCAACAGGAATTAGGGTTTCAACAAAGGATTTAGGTTTTGTGTCAACAATGAATTACGGTTTCAATAGTGATTTAGGGTTTGAAAGCCATAAATAAGGGCTGCTGACTCCTAATCTATCATTATGACATGAATTGTCATTGAGGGAAGTGAGGCATCCCAGAGAGATAGTTCAGCTGGATTCCGTGGAGGAAGACACCAGCTATCATTTTGTGTTGAGACACACACCTAGTCATTGGGAAGATCATTCAGTGTTCCATCATTCTTCAAGAGTGCTATAATAAAGGTTCAAGAGTTGTGGGGTACATTCATCCGTGAGGGAGGGTGCAACTTTTGAGAGGGTTTTAGTTGACTTATCCCATCCAAGGAGAATTTCGAGATTTCCTCCAATTCCATTTGAGAGGAAGGTAAGGCACATCTTTTTCCTAGTTCATCATCATATTCCAATGGAGGGAATCCAACTCAAAATACTTTTGAAATGGATTTGCAACACTTTGATGGATACATTTTAGGTTCCAGAGTTTAAGCATCGGGCCATATTCAAACCCTTTCACCCATTTCCCAAGAATGCTAAGCAGTCATTTTGAGACATTTTGTTCAGATTTTGACGGCAGGAATCACTAGGACACATTTTCCAGAGAAAGAGGGGCGCATCCCCCTGTGGGGTCCATCCGGGGTCCAAACTCACCTCTAGAAGGGTCCGACAGTTACCAACACCAAGGACTAGAGTAGGGTGTATCATTTGGGATAGTTTTTAGGCCATTCCGAGAAGTATAGCCCCTGTGGTGAACTTTCCAGCCTTCCAACAAGCACATCATAGCTGTAGTCTCACGATCCATTGATTCCGCAGTGCCCCATATTCTAGGTATTATCTCTTTAGTTAAGCATTTTGTATTCCTCGCTAAGATCCTTGTTTTGTTGATCTAGCTCTAGTATTATCACGTTATTCACCAAGACTCAACCATTTTGTAATCCATGAGTATATCATAATACAAAAATTTGGTACCTTTGTCACATTTTATTATTTGTAAGGATCATTTATGTCAGAACTATTGATACTACACACATGGCACAACGCCCCTAGACTAGCCTAGTCATGAACATTACATTGGTATCGGAGCTTTAGTCCTGCTAGTGTGTGACTAAATACAATGAGTGCAAAGCAGGCGACCCAGAGAGGGTCGTGAACACGTAGGTTACGAATATGTCATTTACAACATGCATAAGGAAAGAAGGAATAGGCCCGATTTTCCATTCCTAGCTCGAGGGAAGAGGAAGAGGCACACAGAGAAGGAGAGAAAAGGGTAGAGCGTGAGGCAAAGAGGATGTTAGGAGACAAATGAGCTTACCGTGAGGGCAATGGAAAGGCCCCTGTAGATCCAAAGATAGCTTTCATGTAGGTTATCAATGATATGTTAGCTGGGCAACGGACCATGTCTCACCTTTGGCACAAGTGGTTATGCTAGATTGGCCAGAGTGGGCACCCCACACGTCCCACAAAGACAGGGGAACTCAGAGCAGCAGACCCAGCCCACCCTCTCAACATACACCTCTAATGCAGTAGGATCTCACCCTTTGTTTCCCCAAATCTGTGAGGGCACCCCGCAGCGCATTCACCAATCGCATAGCATAGAGGCCACCACCCCGGGCGCACGACATTGCAGAAAAGTAGATGAGTATACAACATCAATCATGACTTCCATCGTGACACAGACCCATCCGCACTTATGAGCGTAACTAAATGACTACGCATTATTACTAGATGCTTAACAATGTTTTAGGATACAGATTAAACCGGGTTTTCTATTTAATACGGAAATAAGTTGAAACTATAAAATGCAACGGAAAACAAGCTTTCAGGAATGGTATGCTTATCTCTAAGAGATGTGATGACCATTCGCAAGAAGATGATTGCCATGAGGCTCTGTTGACTTTTTACAATAACCAGGAGTTTCAAAACCCTAAACATCCAAAAATCCCAACTCCTAGGAGATGAAGCGCTCAAAAGCCGCGTGGGCCCCGTTTGCAAGTTTCCACATCAACTTCCCCTGTATCGCACTTTGCATATGATCTCCGCTTTTAGGCTACGATGTTCGCTGGAAATATCTATATTCGGAGACTACAACATTTCCAGCAATAAAATTTCATGATATTATAAAATTTTGCGACCGCGCAACATACCCCCAAAAACGTCTTTTAGGGCCTCAAACGCATCTTTAAGTTCGTAAAAAGGCCCTCAAAATTGCTAAAAATAGTAATTATCAAAATTGCTAGAAAGTTGTTTCGATCCAGAAAAAGGCGGGTGGCTTCACCGCATATCCACCGATCAATCATCCTTAAAGTAAATCAATGGTCTCCATTGGCGCTGAGTTCCTCCATTAGATGAGGAAATTTCACCGAATTTGGCCTCGGGTGAGCCATTTGCCTTGGTGCGTGAACCGCCTTCGGGCGGATGACTCGACATAAAGATGGATCCTTTCATACGAAAAGCCCCTTGATCTGTGTGTCCATATTCTGAGCAATGGATGCCTGTTCTATGCATTCGGGGTTGAGCCTCGCTATGTCAGTTGTTCTACTATGTCCGAGGTGTCCAATAATGGTGGGAAATAAGGCTCAAGGAGGCCTACATGTTGAACACTGGGTGCGGGCCAAATAAAGGAGGAATGTTGAGTGCAAAATAATTATCCCCTGCTCTACATCTTTGGTGATGGTGTATGGCCCATAAAAAAATGAGCAAAGCTTGTGATGGGGTCCAACAAGGCACTCCTTCTTCAAATGTAATTAGACTTTGTCTCCAACCAGAAACTAGTGCGGTAACCTGTGTTGATCATGGCACTACATATAATTAGCATTGGATTTATACAAAATATCATGAACCTATTGGCAGATGTGTTGGATCCTCCCAATGAATCGGGTATTTTTTTTAGCTTCCGGGCTTGGAGTAGGAGAGGAGCTCCATTGAGGTGATCGCAAGGGGAAATGCAACATCTATGGGACCCAATGGTTGGAATACCAACCCCACCGAAGGGGATGTGGTCATTGAGCTATGCGTATTCGGGTTGTAGCTATGCCGGACATAGGGAAGACTCTCTCATCCAATGTGCAAGGGTTCTTAGAATTATACACGCGTAGGATGCACGCATTAATCGATTTTACCTAATCTCGGCTCTGACCATCTTTTGGGGGTGGAAGGATGTGGAATCGGTGAGCTTGGTGTCCAATAGTGACCAAAGGCTCGACTATTAGAATGTGCCGAGAAATTGATTGTCCCAATATGAGACAATGGTTTGTGGATTCCAAAATGTAACCAGACACGTTCAAAGAATAGCTTGGCAGTGGCTTCTGTTGGGATGCTCTTCTTGCAAGCAACCATAATCACCATCTTTGTGAAAAGTAATCGAATAACCACAAAAACAATACGCCTTTTCCCCGCTTAAGTGGATGGAGTTCCATATAGTCCATTGAGATGGATTCCTATAGCCTGTTAGGAGTAGGAAGAAGTGTACATGCCCTATTTCTAGTGGTTGGTTTGGAAATAACAGATGAAGACCGACATATTTTGCCAATTCTCCCTCGGCCGGTTTCGTCAAGAGGAAATTTTTGTAGAATCCCCACCTGCCTTTCGACACCGAATCATTCCTCGCCAATCTACCGTAGTGGGCTTCCTATAATAGCTTCGCCGCTTCACTCTGAGGGAACATATATGGTCGTGACGACACAACAACTCCATCCCCAAGATGGAAATTACCAACAACCGCTTTGCACCCAACATTTGGTAGGTGGTATAAGTCCGGTCCGCCCTCATAGAATTGGGTCCATCCGCAGGTCTCATGGACGCAGAGTCTAGCATCGTGGTGAGTGCCACGACCGGTGGTCTATTGACGCAATCAACAACGTGGTTGGTGCTTCTGTTTTATACTTGATGTTGAGGTGAAATTGCCGCAAGTATCTCGGGACCACTTTGATGGCTAATTATCGCACTTTCCTTTGTGTCCGCATGAACTCGACCGCTTATGTTCAAAGTAGGGATGACTTTCCCAAGAATGCAAGGTCTCCATTGGTGGCTTTCAATGGAGTAAATTTCTTTGTCATAAGTAGGTACTTGTTTAAAAAATATCTGATAGTGTTCGACTATGATAGGCCATGGGGTGGCCGCGGTTGCATGAGAACTACACCCACAACATAGCTCCAAAGCATCACCGGCCTAATCTCAAAGGGTTACCGGTGTCCGGTAGTGGTAGGCACCGGGATGAGCAAAAGCACTACTCAAATCAGCAAACGCTATTGGGGCTTCACCCTACGAAAATTTCACCTTACCACCACCGTTTTTTAACACCCCTGGTTATTTGGCTGAGGGCCCATGCAATATGGGAGAATCCCAACACAAACATGCGGTAGAAATTTGCAAGGCGCAAGAAGCTTCGAAGCTCAGTGAGTGTGTTTGGGGCTGGCTAGTCATGGATGATTTGGATCTTTGTTGGATCCACATGTACTCCATGTTGATCAATGATGTAGACTAGGTAATGTACCCTGTCCATGCCGAAGGAGCATTTTTCCAAGTTGGCGTATAGCTTGTGCTACTGTAGGGTGTGCAGAACCTGCTGAATATGTTGCAAGTGTTTGGCCCAAGTCTTGCTATAAATGAGAATGTCATCAAGATACACCACTACAAATGTATGGGTGAATGGTCGCAAGATATCGTCCATCATCCTCATGAAAGTGGACAACCATTCAAAAAGGACTTCCCTTGACTTGAGGGCGGTCTTCCATACATTTGTCTATTCTATCGGGACCTGGTGGTAGCTAGACTTCAGATCAATCTTATTGAAGTATTTGCCCCCCATGAGTTGATCAAGGAGGTTGTCAATTCGGGGAATCAGGTATTGGTTTCTGACTGTGATTTTATTTAGAGCCCAATAATCAATGCAAAGTCACTAGGTTCCATCTTTCTTCTGTACCAGCACGATTGGGCTCCCGCAAGGTGATGAGCTAGGATGGATGTGCCCCTTGTGGAGCAATTCTTGGATCTATCGCTTGATCTCCTCATTCTCTAACAGAG
>SNQJ01S0143634.1:0-24425 GCA_010110895.2 Picea sitchensis
AAGCCTGTCCCCCCACACAAAAAGTCGAACTCTATGAAAAAGAAGGCTAAAGCCCCGACTAGAGACTGTACTGGGAACCCTGATCCCGAACCTCCAATGGATGATGAAGTAGAAACCAATATTGAAACCGTGAAGGACACCACACCTACAGAGGTAAACATTGAAATCCCGAGTCCTCCCCTAGCTGCCGAGAACATAATTGACGTGGAGAAGCTAGCAGAATCGACTGATAGGCCTAGGAGGAATACGAAAAGAAAATGAAAAAGCATATTGTCAGGAATGGACAAATCGGTGCCCAGTTACCCACCACAGGAGAGATTGGAAAGTATGGATGGTCACGAAGAGGCTCCAGAGCCCTCTGAAATGACCTGGACTCTGTCCCAACTCATTCGAAAAAAACTGTAAAATGAATCGGCAGGCTTCTACGCCCAAAGAAATTGTGCAGAATGAGTCAATTCAAGTACCAACCGGTACCCCTGTTCAGATGCAAAGAGAGTCCAATCGTGGACCTAGTCCAGTTGACACTGATGAACGAATCCCAAATGAGTTCACTCCTGAACTCAGTCCAGATCATAATTTGGTTCCAGTTGACACTTATGAACGCAGCCCAGATGAGTTCACTCCTGAACTCAGTCCAAATCATGATTCCGATAGAGTTCACACCCCTGATCAAAACCCAGACGAGTTTACTCATGCGTATAGCCCTCAAGCACAACTAGAACAAGAGAAAACATTTGAAACCCACTGCGAGATTTCCTCCAGTCGATCCTTAAAACCAATGGTGGCAAAACTAGAAAGCAAGAATAACAGATTGAAGGAGAAGTTGCATGAGTACATTGTATTGGACAGACATATTAAAACTGAGAATGAACTCATGAAACTCAGGGTAACTCACCTCTTGTCCAAAATTGAAAGGTTAAAGCAGAGGAATAAGGATATTTTCAAAAGGAACAGGCAACTTCAGAGGACTGCCAGAAAGCATGTTATAATCAACAGAGTCCTCAAGAAAGAAGTCAGGAATCTGAAGAAACAGGAGAGGATACAAATGCTGGTTGCAGCCGCTGCAACCCTCTTATTGCTACCAGTCTTTGGCTTTTTGTTGCTTGAGGACAGGCAAAGAATTCAATTTGGGGGCTTGTTGGTCTCCAGTTTTGATCACGTTTTTGCCTATACTATATCACAAAGACCTCCATCTCTATACCCAGTACCACCCCTTTTGGCCTTGTTTTGACATAATTGACATCTCCCTACCATTCAATGGGGCTACTTAAGGTACCACTTCTATTTTTGGAACAGGATTGCCAGTACCAGGTATCACCTCGCACCCTGCGGAGACACCAACAAAACTGCTATAGATTCACGCGTTATGGACAGAGGGGGAGACAACGAGGTTCACATGATAGATGGAGTCATCGCTCATATGATGATGAAGGCACAATGATAAAACTAAGTCGTTACTATTTCATGGTTCACACTTCGTGACACTACGTGTCACGAAGATGTGAAGAATGTTTTAAACTTGATTGCAAGCTATTTTCGTATCGGGGATCTGTTTGAACTTATGTATTTTTGCTTTAGACTGTTAGGAAGGAGGATCTCGATATATAACCAGAGGATCACTCCTAATAAACGGCTGGGTTATGTTATGTTATATCGTGAACACATATTTTTGAATACAAACTGCTGTTGCGTTATGGTACTCGACTGGTATACGATTTGAAGTATTTTCTTCTGAGTTAATGGAGTGTAAAGATTATACAATGTTTGCATAGAATGTTGTAGTTAGTTCTGGTTCTTTCCTTCGGTGTTTGTACCTTTTGGTTGGGCCCGCCAAACAGGTGCAAGTCGCTGTTGTTCTTGCATTAAATTTAGACCATTTCAGTAGCGTAGTAATTGCCTGCATGTTAGTCTATTGAGTCTTGGAATTAACTGTTCAGAATATTGACTGATTACTCTTCAACTGTATCATTTCCGGCTTGTTAAATATCTGCTATGTGATGAGTATTGAATGCATGATTGATTCCTGTAGGATTTGAAGCGTGAATTAGAATAGCTCTGTTCCCAGTTTCCAATTTGAACGAAGGTTAAAAGTGAATGCAAGCTTGAATATGATTTGTTTTGGTTGAGATAGTTAGTTACTCTGCTTTGTTAGATAGTTAGGCTACTCTGCTTTGATTAGTTTGTTAGTGTGCAATTGAACTAGAGGAAGCTTCCGGTACTAGTAGGGTAAGTAGAGTAGTTCTTTATCTTTCCTGTAGACAGAGTTAGATTTGTTTTGAATATTTAGATTAAAATAATTTTAGGAAATAATCTTTCTGTGAGAGATAGAAATAATGTCGATAGATGATTAAAGAGAGTGTTAAACAGTCTTGTGAAATTTTAGTAGAGCAGAAATAGAAAGTAACAACACTCGAACATAGAACTGTTCCTCTTTTGATGAATTACACAGGAAATGATCAGTTTCAAGATAGTCATTAAGATTCAGTTTCTCAGAGTGAGTTTAGGTTTTCTTTTAAGGATAGTCTTTAGATAGGAATTAGCTTACCCGCACATACAGTGTAGTAGCTCAAAGTTTACTTACCTTGGTTTGACAATTTAGTGTTTCAGGTCATTTAAAGCTTCAATTTAGCAGCCTGACACTTGTCTCTGGTCCTAAAAAGATCTTCTCAATTAAAGGCAGCTCCGAAATAGTTCTTAATAAAACCAAAGAATGAGGGTCTTAGCAGAAACCATTAACCCTTGCTAATAGGTCGATCCTCCTATTTATAACATACTATTATCTAAAAACAACTACTAAAGTGCAACTAAGAAAAACAAACTCACCACATGGTGCTTTCTCTATCAGGTTTTCTAAAAGTCATCTCAAGATATCACTTAAGTGGGTGACTCTTCTCGTACTCTGACCACTTGATGAATAGATCCTCACATGTGTTGGAATATGAGAATCTATGTTTTTCCATTGGGGACGAGTAAATATCTCTGATCTCCACCGCCTGGGCCCGATACTTGACTATAATGGTACTTAACTATTGCAGCATAGCCCGAGATTTGATTGGGTGCTCCATAAACCGTCATACCTGTCCTAGCACCATGTCTATTACCTTTGCTATTTCTTAGGCCCATGATGATTCTTTCTCAATGTGGGACTTGACTATGTCGCACAAGTCGACACAGTCATCGCGTGTGCCAAACTTGGGGAGTCTGATGTCTTTCATTACCCATTTGATCTAGATAGATATTTTCCTGCACTTGGCCCATTTTTCTTGGATTTATTTGTGGTGTTCCTGGGACATTTTAACCCAATACTCAATCGATTTCCTTATGTGGTTGACACTTCTTTCCATTAGCACCCAGATGTCATGGTCTTTAGCGTCTTGGCCCTTTTGCACTGTGCTGATATATTTGATTCTTTCCACGACATGTTTTTCTTTCTCATACCACCATTCCATATCTTTGCATGTCACAATGTCCATGAGGGTGTCTTCTTGAATCTTGGCTATCCTTGCTGTGAATAGGTTTCGTTCATCTGTAAACTTGTTGTAGGCCTCCCTCAATTCACTCCTTAGGTACACCGTGAAATGTGTGGTGTCCTAGTATTACTTCTCCAGGTGGTGCAAATGTTCCAATTCCTTTAGAGAAGTAGCCAACACCTCTTCATCTCTTTTAGATATGTCCAGGGTGGCATCTGTGATCGCCATCCTTGCGCCGATAAGTTAGGATGTCTTAGCATGCTCAGTGTTGATCAAGTTTTCCTCTATGGTGATGAGGATGGAGCGATATAGAGTGATTATCCTCTTCTTGGTGGTTCTCTAGACAATAGCTTTCCTTTTTCGATCATAAGCGATGGAATGTATGTCGCCTACTTCATCCATGGGTTTGAGAATTTGTTGATCTCCCCAAGTGAGTGTATTCCCTAGACTCTTGATGGTGTATATTTGTTCAAGGATGGGTTCTTGAACTTCCTCCATGTGTTATGAAGGCCCAAATTCTATTTTCCACTCATCTGATAGTTGAGTACCAATTGAAATTGAGGAATTGGAGATAGGCTTGATACTTACTTGATCATCAATCGTTGAGACGTCGATTTCCTGCTGTGGAGCCTCTTCATTTTGTTTGTCTGACCCTGGCTTGTCCTTCAGAATATCTGCTTGGGTCCCCAATACATTGGGCAGCTCAGTGTCTAAGACACTCTCGACTTATTTTTCGTTCTATGGGAACCCATGAATCTGAGAGTTGGGAACTGAGGAAGATGTCTTATTTGTCTCCTTTTCCTCTTCAATATGTACGGGGGTTACAAGGGATGCCTCCGGGCTCTCATCATCATCATATATTTTTATTAGCTCGCTTAAGGTATTTGACACACTGGCCCTCCCTAATGTTCTGACTATCTCTGGCTGAGCCAAAACACCTGTCGGCGATCCAGCCAGTGGCATTCTAAATTCAACATCATCTAACTTAGTAATTTCATCAAGGTCTATGAATTCAGGGCCGCTTCAGCTCGTTTGTCCTTCATCTGGGTCATCGACAGGGAGTCTGGTCATATTTATGAATTCCAGGTCATCTTGCGGCTAATCAATTATTCACTGTGCATGTTCTAACATGAGTAACCCCCTCTCCCATGCATCATGAGCCATGGGGATACCTCTACCTTGCACTGGGGTTACCTGGGGAACTACTGCTTCGGCCGCTACCATTTATTCTCTTGTTATGAGGGCCTCTTGATCTAATTACTCTATGGTTGTTGTTTTTTCATCCATATTCATGGCTCTAAAATTGGTCATATTGGGATCAACCATCCATGCCACCACCTCATCCTAGTCCTGTGCATTTTCTGTGAATATTTCGTCTTGAAATTTACCGTGGGCATATGACCAGCATGACGATACTTGAGAAGCATGTTTCAGGAATAGATCCTTTGGGTCATGGTTGTGAAACCGAATGATCTAGAATTGAAATTCTAGTTGGTTCAACCCTTCCTGCTTGGATTTGGCGATGCCTTTCACTAGGTAGAAGCCTACGTGGAATCCATAAGGTATAAAATCTCACTTCTTATATTTGACTAGGGTAGCATTGTAACCTTGCAGGATGGTTTGGTAGCAGATATCTCCCACCACAAGCCGGTCAGGGACATGTGCTGGTAGGAGATGAGGTGCTCCGGTGGCTCCGAATACCCTAATTTAGGTATCGCATTCATCCAGATACCAGTGACTGACCTTTGATATCACCTTTTTGGCTACAACCGATAGACTCAGACACTCCTTATTGAAAAGAATAAAATAAATGTGTGCGATGAATTCATCGCAGATGAGGGAGTAGTATTTTTTGTACCTGTTCTCTCATAGGGCGCTGAAATATACATGGACCGAGAACTCTGCAATGTTCCAACTTAAGTTCATGATGGAAAATATGTTTTTGTCACATATGACATCCATGAAGTATGATGCCATGTATAAGGTTGGAGTATCCCTTTCTTTTGGTGTCTAATCCTGTTGTATGTAGATGCTCAACTTCTTGTAAATGATGGCTCCCCATTTGAAGCCACTCTTGGAGATATCTATTGTGTATGCTAGAGGCATCCATGCATCTGAAAACCTGGAGCAATATTTTTCCCCATACAACCGACATATGATTTCCATTAGGAAGATGTATGGTTCTCTTAGGTTGGTCATTTGGTACCAGCTAGAGGTCCAGTTGGTGTATTTCTTGTCTTCTTTCCACCATGAGGCCATTTTCTGGCTGGTGTCATGGCGCTCGTATAATTTCATGATGAAATCAATGTTCAGTCGCTCCTCCGGGTCTCTAATCTGGTAGTACTTCTATACCTCCACCAAAAGGAAAACTCCGACACACCCACCATTGCCATCGTTGATTAGGAACTTTTTTTTTCGTGTGGTCGATGATCCATTGAAGTAGATCTATACAGGGAAACATTGGGGTTCTTCTCACTACCATGTGTAGGTATGACCGTTGGATATTCAGGATTACCTGGTCGTCGAGTGCTCTCACATCTGGGTCACTGTGTGGGATGTATTTAGGAAATTCCTCCCGGCTAATCTTGTTGAAACATTATCCCCAATGTGGCGGTGTCGTCTTCTCCCCTGTGTTTTCCTTCATGTCTCTAAAGGTGAGAGGTTGAATTAAAGCCTTCTTTGTGGATGTTTAAATAACCAGTTCTGGTCTTGGAGAAAATTCTAACTATTTTGATGCCCCTAGAGAAGAGCCTTCTCCTACCTATGGTTATTTCATCTTGGGCGCCCTCAATGAATGCCTAGTGGTTGGATTTATCAGAGGCATCATTCTTGCAATAAAAATCAATCCTTTAGGGCCTGCATACAAAGCAAGACTGGATAAAAATGTATATATGAAGTTTAAATATAGAAAATCCAGACAGGTACATTCCTGTAACGCTTGATAAACCTAGTTGTTTGATACGCATGGGATATCAGAAGCTTTTGAATTTCTCATCTCGATTCTCTAGATGCTCTTGAAACTCCTGTGCGCATAGAATGGTTTCATTTACAATGGTCCAAGAGAATTTAAATGGGGAAAGAAATTACAACCTCGTATCAACCAATTAATTCGGGTGATGAGTGGAATTCAAACAAATCTTCCGCTGAATATATGCAACTTGAATTCATCGTGAGTTGAAGGCGGAGGCGTGGAGGGTGATGTGTTCTATCGGTAATTTCAAATGGTATTTTTGATTCGCACACGAAGTAGCAACTAATGCGAGATTTTGCTTTAATTAACCTCTTAAAATCTCATAATCTAATCGTATCTAGCACTAAAACGTCCCATCATGTTGCTATCTCAGTGGGAGGATCTAGGATTGACGATGTGATATGGATGTTAACATTTATATCCTTTCACCGAAAATCTTCGATGTCGATCGACTTCATCGTACGATGCTGACCTGGAAACTACACTCAGAGGTGTGAATTGGACCTGAGGAACAAAAAGTGACTCGGGGTTGATCTAGGCCGTATGGTTTCTCCAATTGGGAAATGACATGTGGCGTTAAATACTAGTGACTTAATTCATGCATATTAGTCAAAGTCAGGGGTTTCTTCAAGTTGTACGTTCTAAAATAAAATTGGGTTCGTTGATGCCGAAAAGGTATTGAGGATCGGAGATTGGGGATAAACCTATCGTGCATTTTCCTTTGTGTTAGCTTCTTCGAAAATTATTCGATGCCGAAATGCTTTGAGAATAAGTGATTGGGGAAAAATTCTTAGCATGGTAGAAATGTTTGTCATGATTCAGTTTTCCCCGATTCCGACAAGCACATCAGGTATCGGCTATCGACGATATCATTTCCTTTTTTCTTTACGTTCATTCCCTTCGCCTTTTACCAACACCGAAGGGGATCGGCTATCAGCGAGTTCCATGTTTGATAATTGTCGTGAAACAAAAATTACCTTTTGCCGATACTGATGAAGATCGACGCTTGGCGATTGAGTTTTCATGAGTGTTTCCTTTTCACCTCTTAATTCCTTTCGATGTTGAATCTTGAGCACGCCGGGTAAAGTGTGTTGGCTATTGATTTCTTACTTAAGTGTTAGGACCTTTTAATTCAATGATTTTCATAATGTTAAACAAACCTGAAAAGATAATGAGATTTAAGAGAGAAAACAAAGTCAAAACACTTCTCAAAAGAAAAATCGAATCTAGACAGTGCAAAATTAAGTGGTACCCAAAAAAGTGAAAATTTGACATAGTATTTTTAGGGTGTGTTGAGTGCTCAATAGGTGGGTAAGGTAATCATATTTACAAATTTTACAAGGAAAAATCACCTTCTTCTTCTCTTTCTTTCCCTAACCAACATTATTATTCGATCCATCATTATTAGTGTTGTCCTTGGATTTATTATTAATTTTACCACCCTTACGATTATTATCTTGTCCTTTATTCTTAGTACATTATAGTTGTTGGTTACCATTCAGGTTAGACGACGACTGTATAGAATGCACATTCATCGAATGGGTGGTGGTGGAGGATGAAGCCGAAGCTTGTCCTGCTAATTGTTGGATTTGAGACAAATATTTCAACTGGTTCATCACCAAGTTTGTAGTCTTAGCATTTGCAGATCCTATGATGTCATCGGCATGAGGCCCAATATTTTTTCTAGGATCGTAGTTTCACCGTGGTGCATCAGGGAGAATTTAATAAAGCATCCCATATTGAGCATATATGAGGTCTAATTTCTAGGCTTTGAAAATGGCTTCCTGCTCAGATATTAATCCAGATGTAGAGACATCCTTCGAAATATAAGGAAATAAATAATTAGGGAACCATTCCAATAGAAACTTTGGAGGACTGTAGGCTTTAATCAACCTCTTCCATCTACTCCAGTCCTGTATATGGTCTGATATATGCATGTATTTATCTTGGTGAAAGGTCGACAAAAGTTTTATACCGACATTGTAACAAACCAACAATTGGAAGTGGTTGAGAAAAACAAATACCATTTGATTGAAAGTTCCATATGTTCCCCCAGTAACTCAATGTACCATTTCATGAAGACCCCCATGAGGATGCATTAAAACAACCTCAAACATATAAAATCATCATTTAGGGACTCACGTGAGAACCATAGATGAAAATTAGTCATGTGATCACCCAGATTGTCACCTATCTTTCCCTCCAATTTTGGAATGTCTGAAGGAAGATTGGTGGGGAGGGGGGCCCATGATAGATCGTGATGCACAGGTTCATTCATTAATATCGACAAATTTGGCAGATTAATCATGGCCAAAAATGGGAGCCGGGGTTATGGTGTCTGAGCCCATGCTCCCGGGAAATATTTGGGTTGAGGGATTGCAGACCATCCAAGGTTCTAATATATAACATTTCCCTATCTAGTACGATAATATCCTCCTCCAAAATGATTCATGAAAGGTTGTAAGGGTACCATACCCATGGAAGAGACATGATGAGGATTATATATGTTTCCCCCAGACGAAGGAACTCCATGCTGGGGGCTTCCCATAATGTGAAACTAACTCCCTCTGGATGGAACACTAGAGGAGAAAGGGGGATTCTCCATAATAAATGTGTTTTTTGAAATTGGCATGGATGTAGAGGGGATGAAGGAAGAAATATAGGAAGTAAATTGTCCTCCCATTTGAACACTCCATCCCGAAGCACTGAATCTACCCCAGAGGAAGGAGGATTCCAACCTCAAACTGTAGGATTCACTTGGGGAATATGACCTCCACCAAATGAGAAAGGAACATAAGGAGGTGTTGTGTCCCCAGACCCAAAAATGGGATTCACATTAGTTGTTGAAATGAAGGATGAGTGTTGTGACGTCATGTCATGCATACCAAAATAAAATGGATTAGAGGCCAAAGGTATTGACTGAGAATCATGACTCAGCATATCGAAAAGGGATCTAAAAGGGTTTGTTCCTGTGGGTTGAGTAGAATTCACAGGTTTGGTAGCACTAGATGAGGGAACCTTCGACACCCACATCGTTGAGGATGAAGGAGTTGAGGGGATACAACTAATCACAGAAGAGAAGGGATTCGAAGGAATTCTCGATAGATCCATGTCTGAATAAGTACTCATAGTTGGATGATCACAAGTCTAGGAGGAGGAGATATATGTACCACATTTATTAACTCTACTCCTTTTAGAAGGAAGCTTTGGTAAAGGATTAAGATGTGGTGGTAACTTCAACAAATGAATATACAGGTGAGGAGGTTGTTATTTCTCAATAATGACTCAAAAATCGAGATATAAAACAAATTCCTAAGGCCAACTAATAATTAGAGAGCACACCAAAATAAATCAGAAAGGCCAATGCACACAAACATGATATAGTGGTTGAAAGGGGCATCCCACAGTAGAGTAGGTATGTCTCACCCAAGAGGTGCCTAAGACTCCCTTCAATAGATTGGAGGTATGAGAATCAGTTATAAGGGCCCTCGTGGGATTAAGAACACAGTCAGTCAGATACCCCCATAGAGGTAATCCTCCATAAAGGTTGTGTTTTTTTTTACCCTTATCTGACTCAAGGTACATGCAAAATAATCCCTACAAGTAACCTGTGTGGCTACATGTGTCAAGAAACTAGAGTCACGAAGATATAAGCAATGCACTGGCGAGTAGTCTCAAGTTTGGTCCACCATATGGAAAGGATAACAAATCCCATAATATTGAAATAACTGCCTCTCATGGAGGTAAAGGTACTAGCAAGACCCCTAGATATGAATAGAACCCCAGAAATATCTCTGATGCTAGGAAGGTATTAGAGGGATATCTCTGCAACCAACTTCACACGACCTCCTTCTTAGCTCCAGTGTGAGCGGAGCCTCCCTGCGTCACTGCTTACACAATGGGTTTCACCACTCCCTGGTCAGACACATATGTTTAGTTTAATAACCTTCGATAATTTTACTCAATCGTATTCCAAGTCCTTATGTCCTATACTTTTTTGTGTACCCTAAAAAATAAAATCATTTCTAATCAATTTTAATTAATGAATATTAATTTTAATGGCTTCTTCTTACTCAAGAGGTATGGTCGTGAAACTTATGGTATTACGACTCACCATATAAAAATAATAAAATATAAAAATACTACTAAGTACTAGTCTTGAATTTCAAAGAGATGGTATGATTCTAAATGCAGTCTTTCCAATGAAGCACAATGTTTCCAAATGCGTCAAAATCAATGCAAAGTAATCAAAAGTGAAAATTCCATAAGTATAATGCAAATAAGAAAATATTTTTGTATTTTCTATATAAAGAAAAGAAAATGCAAGGACGAAATAACAACCTCATAGGATAACCCTACTGTAAGAAAAAAAAGACAAGACAAGAAGGAAACCTAAAACAAACTACTCAGACCAATAAGCAATTACAACCAATGAAAAATATGACAATAAAGAAGTTCACCCAAAAATTCAACAATACAAAGGATTCCTATCACTCTGTAGGCACTTAATAGTTAGAATAGGGACCCAAGAAGACTCAACAACCAACAAAATTCCCCCAACAAACACCAAAATCATCTAGAAAGACTTAAGATATTATGCATATGACTGTTTGAGCAACAAGCATGTATATACGCTCCCTAAAGGAAGACAACTCACGTATCTATGCATATGTCAAGGGAAAAACCACATATACCAAGAAAAACACTACCAGGGAAAGGGTTAAGCCAAGAAACTCAAACGCAAGGAAACAAATAGGCTATCAAGCAATAGAAAACAAGGAAAATCGGGAAAACAAAGTGAAAGTCAAGGAGAAAAACACTCAAAATTGAAAAAAAGGGTATATCCCTAGTATGGTCACCAATTCTGTTATGAGGAAAATATCTCTATGGCTAGGGTTAAACCACAATAGACATATTGACACCCATAAATCAAATCTAATCCCAGGTATTCTATATAAATGAAGTTATAACAAGGCAAGGCTAAGAGCCTACCTCTTCTGGACATTCGAAGAAGACCACCATTGAGCATGCGACCCGAAGATTTATACCTACAACTTGTGCTCAACAACCAAGAGATGCAAGCATATGGTGATAATATATAATTTCAACATATAAATTAGCATAATATATTAACTTACATGACAAATACACCCATGGAATAGTAATTCAAATATTTGCAAGATATCAATTGGAGGAGAAAAGAGTATTTCTATTAAAATAATCAATAGAAGTACATAGGTGACAAACTTATATAACGACACATATCAGAAATGAGAAACTAAGTCCCTCTAGCTCACCTCCACCACTTCAATCCTCCATAAACATAGGATCATATGTAGGATTCAATGAGGTTCTCCATCAAAAAGAAGGAAGAGCTTGGGGGATGAACACAATAAGTTCAAACTTTCAAGGACAAAGGGATGTAGACTCAATATGGAGTAAAATTTCTCCAGAGTGTCTTTGTTGTCAAAGTTGAATTGTTGAATTGTCTTCAAGGCTTGGATATGGCTTAATTTATAGCCTCCAAATGGAACTGAAGGGCTAAGTTAGCATGTTTTTAGTATATGGAAGGTCAAGGGTCATGGATATCGTTACATGGCATGGAAACCTAGCATATTTTTTAATTTTTGAGCACCAAAACCTATGTACGTGGGCTGTAGTGGAGAAACCTGCATATACACTTGTTGTATAACTGCTAGGGCATGTATATGTGTGAAAATGTGCATTTTTGGCTTTGAAATAAACAAAAACGGGACTTCAAGTCTGCAGAGCGTAATGGAAGGCCATCCAAGCAAGTTGGATGGAGTGAGGAAATATTTGTTGTAACAACCCAGTCCTTAATTCCCTTTCTGTGCATGGCCCACCATCTAGATGGAGTTTCTTTTAAGATGACATCCAATGAAAAAATCCTTTGTTTTTCAAGTACCTGTAACTCAGATTATTTTATAAACATATTAATCTCATTTATTCCATCGTACCTGGGTGGGTCACATAACTCTGTGCCAATCCAGTGCAAGGATTGATTTATACATAATCATCTAGTTGATACTTCATGCATCCTTTGCTGCCAATTATCTAGACCTGCTTCTGAATTTCATGCACACAAAATGATACTTCTCCAACTGAGCATTACATCCATTGTTGGGTCGACATAATTCTCCATCCGCATAGTTAGTGTTAGCACTAGAATTCACCCCTGGATTGCTGCAGAGGTGAGCCCAATACCCATCCGTTTGTATGTCACAATGGTTAAATTTTAAGGAGTTCTAATGGATGCAGACTCAGGAATATATCACTCTAACTTAGAGAACTGGGTTGGTGCGCATATACAAATGAGCTCTTGATATAACTTTAGTCAGTAATTTTGCATAGTGGTGAGTAGGCAGAATAGCATGAGGAGAAATGTGAAGGCCTGCTATGGACATCCAGTCTTCTAGCAACCTACAGAGGAAAAGTTTCATATATAAGATCCTCTTATATTTGCAAACTTTAAGAAACTAAAAATGCTTCGAAAGTACTACAATCAAACCTACATTACACTACAATCACAACACTCGACCGGATCATCCATGCTCGATCTTTCAGAATCAAAGGCAAAAGAAATGAAGGAGAAACTGACTGCCATTAAATAGGAAGTCTCAAGTAATAATACACAACCAGAGAACTAGAGGTCTCATCAAAACTTTACAATCGGGAGCGTAGCTCTACCATCGACACTAAAAAAAATGGAAAAAATGCCTACATATACTCAAAACTAGCTCCGACTGCTGAAGATGTGATCATGTCACATGTTTAAGGCTTTGCGTTGAAAACATTCTCTGTCAGGTTGTGCATGCAGACATTGGTCAAACTTCCCATGTAGTCTTCTGTCAGACACGATCTCTGTCAAATGGAACTGACAATCTTCTTCTGCAATTTTTCCCCTACTGGATTTCTATTTAAGGAAGGAGACAATGTTTCACCCACCTTCCTTATTTACATTAACAGTACATCCATATCTGAGAGGCCCTTTGTCAAATATGCACCTGAAGGACGTGGCAGATGTGGATAAATATGATGGGGCAGGGGTGGTTGATGTGATAAGCATGGAAATGAGATGAGAGGCGGCCATGTGGATAGACATGGCAGATGAAAGGTGATTGGGAAAGCACAAACAACAGGATGTCGGTGCTGAGCTGTACATGCATGATGACAGAGTGGCACGAGAATGTGATGTGGATACCAAGGAGAGACTACGGGGGTAGGTGCAATGGGGGAAATCCACCGAGGTGGAGGTGAGAGGGAGTACAAGGGGAGGATACCTGGCAGGAGATGGTTGGCAGAAGTGAATAGGGATATGATGTGTAGGTGAGTGGAGGATAGGTGTGCTGCAATGAAAGGATGAGGGGGAGAAGGAGATGTGATATGTAATAGGTGGAGGAGAGAGATGGAGTTGGGGACATATGGAAGTGGGAGGATAGAGTGGTAAGAGAGAGTGGTAAGTCGTTTACTTGGTGGGGAGGGTGGGAGTGGTAAGCAGTAAAGGTTAGGGGGGGTTCGAGTTCACAAGGAGGCACCACGACAATGGGGGGACCGCATGCCAAAACCACCAACTCGGACCCCCTCCCCACTAACGACAGAATGTCAGGAGGGGTCCGATATGGATCCTTCATTGTAGATATGAGTGTGAAAATCTTGACCACCTAGATCCACGTGCACCTTAGTATCACATTCTCTGGCCTCAAAACTTAGAATAAGTGGGTCTTTAACCCACCTTTTGTCATTTTTTCACCATGGTGTCTTTTCCTAGGGAAAAACACCTCTTCACACAAACATATGTGATAAAATTAGGCTCCATGGGGGATGTCTTGATCCCTGTGAGATGACAATAACTCTTATGTAGTTTCAGTGCCTTGTTGTTGGGCTATGGAGTCACTTATAAACCCGAAAAAAAGGAAAAAAAAAACAATATTTACAAAGATGCGGGAGCCACTTATGGCTCAAATAAAGAAATTCTTTAGAAAATTCCCATTTATAGGGCCATCAAAAACTTCATCGCCCTCCAAATTATGGAACCTGTAGGTATTATTCAAAATTATCTTAGAAACTTTGAAGGGATCAATCCAAAGGGCTTCAAATTTACCATGATTTCCCCTGTCTCACCTGGGTGCATCCCATTTAAGTACTTGATCTCCCAACTGGAAATCTTATTTTCTGCTCTTCCTATCGAAGGCTTGCTTGATTTTCTGTTGATGTTCATGTGCCCTATCCATCACTTGTTCTCTAGTTTGTTGGAATTCTACCAGTTGATGAATTCTTTTGATCATATCATCAGGCTCTCCTTGATACTCCTGAAAGCAAATTGCCACAGGAAGCGCGAGCTGAGAAGGAAAGATGGCCCCAGTCCCATATACAAGTTTGAAAGGAGAGATTCCCAAGGATCTCTTTGCTATCACTCGATGATCCCACAAAGAAAATTTTAGATTTGAATCCCAGGCCTTCTTATTATCCTCTAGCAGTGTTTTGATAATCTTTATAAGGCTCTTGTTATAGGACTTTGCCAGTCCATTGCCCTAGGGGTAGTATCGAGAAAAATGAATTGATTTGATTTTGAAATTATCACAAAACCAGATCAATGGTTCATCCTTGAAAGATGCAGCATTGTCAGTGACAATTCTGCTTAGACAACCAAACCTTACTATAATATCTTCAAGGAAACCAATGATCACTTTGTGAGAAACACTCCTTGTGGGGATAACTTCTATCCATTTGGTGAAATAATATGTGGTAGTTAGGATCTTCTTGTGCTGACCACTTGAAGCAGGATGAATTTCCCCAACGAAGTCCAACGCCCATTGCTAAAAGGGTCTTGAAGCTACCACAGGCTTCAGTGGCAAAGGCTTGAGTTGCTTCTTTCCTGAGAAATTTTGACATTTGATACAGGCTTTGATATTTTCACATACCTTAGTGAATAGAGTGGGAAATTAGTACCCAACCCTATGAATTTTGTAGGCTGTGGTTCTCCAAAAGTGATTTCCTCCACACAGGTTGTCATGGAAATCAAACATAATGTTTTGGGTCTCCTGTGGGTCTAAACACTTCAGAAGTACTCCTAGAGGGTGTTTCCAATACAAGACTTGGTCAATAAGGAAATATCTATATCTTTGACATTTAAAGTTCTTTCTCTTCTCTTCCCCATTCCATCTAGAGGCCTTAATTCTTTCAGAAAATATATAATGTCTTTGTACCAGGTGCATTCTGCCAATGGAGGGCTGCCCTGAGGATTTTTATCAACAAACTCAACTTGCTGATTTTCTAAGCAGGTGTTGATGAATCTTATCCCCAAAGCATTGCAATTATATTCAGCCAACAACTTGGCTAAACCTTGGCATTTAACTAGCTTGGTGGGATTTATTTCTAGATCGAATTCAAGGATTTTTGCAATCCACTTTCTCCTTCTCCCGTCTATGTAAGGCTAAATGAGAATGTCCTTTACAGAAGCCAAAGGAACATATGCAATGGTTTTTGAATGTAAAACATAGACTCTGAAGGCTTTGAGAGCTTTGATCAAGGCATAGGCCTGCTTCTCCATGATTTCATATTTGACCTCTGCATCCCTCAATGCCCTGCTAAAAAAGGAAATAGGTTTCTCAAGCCCTTCAACATTCTTCTGCAACAAAACAACTTCCACCATATCAAAAGAAGCTAAAGAGAAAATAAGAAAATCCTTGGAATAATCGGGACTAAATAGTACAGGTGCTTCGGTTTGTTCCTTTTGATTTGGTTGAAGGATTCTCTGGACTCAGTAGTCCATTTTACTTCATTTCCCTTTCTGAGCATGGTTGTGATATGTTTCACTAATTCAACCAAATTTGAAACAAACCTTCTTAAGAAATTGATTTTTCCTAGGAAGGACTAAACTTCCTTCTTGGATCTAGGAAGTGACACGGTTTGAATAACTTCCACCCTACTTGAATCAATACTGACCCCCTCAGCTGATACAATGTGTCCCAATAACTTTCCTTCCTACATGGAAAATAAACACTTCTTGGGATTTAGGGAGAGACCAAAACTTCTGCATTTCGAGAAGACTTTTCTCAGATGTTGACCATGTTCTTTATCAGAATTGGAGAATATTTTTATGTCATCCAAATAGATGACCACAAATTTATCCTTTTCTCCAATGAAAGCGATTTCCATGGCTCGTTGGAAGGTTTCTCCCATGTTCATCAATCCAAATTTAATTTTTGCATACATGAATGTTACCCAAGGAGTGGTGAAGGCTATCTTTTCTCTGTCTTCAGATAGGACAAAGATCTGATTGTAGCTTGAAAATCCATCAATCATGGAAATCTTGGCAAAGGGTAATTGTCCTTCTTGGATTTTATGTTCAGGTTTCTGAAATTGACACAGAGTTTGATTTCTCCATTCTTCTTTCTTACTGGGACCAGGTTGGCCACCCATTCAGAATATCTCAAAGGGACAATGATCTGGGCATCAAACAACTTCCTTACCTCTCTTTCCATAATAGGCAACAACATAGGATTTATCTGTCTTAGTTTTTTACTAAATGGTTTTGCCTCCTCTTTCAATGGAATCTTATGCTCAATGAAACTGGTGTCATATGTTATGAGGTATTCATAGGTCCAGGAAAACACATCAACAAAATCCTTTAATAACCCAAAATACTTGACCCTTTGCTCCCTCAACAAGATGCTTGAAAACTTGACAAACTTTGGATCATGATTTGTGCCAATATTGCACTCAGCTACATCAACATCATCATTTGAGATTTTTCCCTTTACTGCCACATCATTGTTGTCAAACAGTATTTCCAAAGGAACTAGTCCCTTTGGGATGTGATTGTTAGGGAATTGAACAATTTGGTGATCAACAATTTTGTTCAGAAGAACATCAGTGTGAGGATCTATTTCAGAGTCATGGTCCTAGTCAATGTGTGATGTAGCAAACTCATCAACGACTTCTGGGAACCTTTTCATTTCAAGATCATCCTCAAATACTTTCCAATGCTTGACATTGTCAGGTATAGAGGGTCTATATTTTACTTCTACATCACACCTGATTTTGGGTGGCAGAGGGACTCTGAAATTGCTTGTTGAAACGGCCAGAGAATCAACCGTCACATTTTCTTCTCTCGAGACAAATGAAATGTTGAAAGCTAGGAAACAATTGTCAATGAGGTCCCACACTTCATTTATGTAAATTTTGAGCTGAGGATGTTTGGTCTGGTAAATATTTATGGTTTGTTGGACAATCAATTCAGCATCACCAACCACTGATATCTCTTTGATCCCCATGTCCGTTGCAGCCCTTAATCCCAAAACAAGAGCTTCATATTCTGCCACATTGTTGGTAGTTTCAAAATCTAATTTGTATGATAGAGGTATGGTTTCTTGAGAAGGTGAAACAAATACCACCCTAACACCAACAACGTCCTTGGAGCAGGCTCCATCAAAGAACATATTCCAAACAAAAGTGATTGGAGGAAAATCCTCATGGGGAATAATAGGCTTTTTTATTTCAAAAGGTGGTTCAGGGGCATCGGTGAGCTGCAATAAGCTGGATCCTAAATTAGTATCAAGGGAAAAGATAGGATGGTTGGTGGGATCTGCTTCATCGTTGATAATGAAGGCCAACTGATCTTCTTTGTATAGTATTCTATGCTCCCCCCCAAACACATGAATAATTGCGTACGTGAGGTCCATCTGTAGTGTTCCTTCGAGTCTTTTTATAAAATATCTTGACAATAGCATACCAAAATTGGGTGGAACATCAACCACCATGATATCTGTGACCACACTTTTCATGGGAAGATGAAACAAGGTCACAACTAGATCTTTGATAACCCCAAGACATTGCATCCTCCTTGAATCAAAAGAGTACAAATCATGATAAGATTTTTTGATTTCTAATCCGAGCTCTTCCATGACAGTTTTGGGCATGAGATTATGAGATGCCCCAGGGTCCATCAAAAAATTATGCAACACCTTGTCATGCATGTTCAATTATGTATAGAAGGGAGGGGATGAATCATCTCTATCTTCTACCATAGGATCTAACATGACTGTTGGCGTTTCGTCTTGCAGATTTATGGAGTCTGTCGGATGATTTGGGGTTTTAGGCAACAATAGATTAGAGAGGCTCTTTTTGAAATCTTCGTGCTTGACCAACTCTGAGAGGGGTACAGGGATTTTGATTTTCTGAATTTCATGCTCAAAGTTGAAAGAGGAGGGAGGCTTTAGAATTTCTCTCACTTCTGGGACAAGATCTTTGGCTACAAGTGAGAGATTCTCAGCTTTCTTTTCTTTGTTGTTGTTTGTTGCATCTTTAGTAGGCTTCTCCGCCATGGAAGGTTGATCAGGGATTTCAGAATTCCATTCTTTATTCTTAGATTGGAGGTTGTATTTATTTGGACTACCATTGGTCTTATCCCCTTTACTCATCTCATTTATTTGGCTATCTATGAGGGATTCCTCGTATGCAGATTGAGTTAAATGAGGAAATGGGGAGGTGTCTCCAATAGAATGAATTTCATGGTCAAGCTCCTCTTCTTCCCTCTCTTCATCAGAAAATAGGTTATTTTGGAGAGGTATTTGGATTTTTTGATCATCCCTCTCTCTGCTTCTGGGCTCTCTTGGGATTATTTGAGGGGCATTGTTATTCAACCTTCTGAAGATGGCTCTATGATCAACATTTTGGACATTATTATAAAATTTCTTCCCTTTGAATTTCATCTTCTCCATTTCTGTAGAGAGGGTCTTCACTATCTTGGTCAGTTCATCTACTTGAGGGTGAGATGTAGAAGAACCAGAGGTTGAGGCCTCAAATCTCCCCCTTCCTCTATCTCTGTCAGCCTTGCTCCTACGCCTGTCAACTGCCAACAAATTGGATTCTACTTCAAGGGATGCATCTTGCATAAGATCCAAGGAGATAACTCTTCTTTCTCTTAACAGGAGGCAGAAATCGGGGAGAAAAGAACTAGCATATGTGATTTTGGTAGAGGCTTCGGTAGGCTTTATATCGACGGGAATATTATTGTACATCTTGTTGAATCTTTTGGAGAAGTCAGAGACAGATTCTCCCTCCTTTCTCTTTAGGGACACAACTCTGTGATATAATACATAAAATATTTTTTATCCCCCCACTGCCTCAAGAAGACATCATCTAGAGCTTCAATACCAACAATAGATCCAAGGGTCAAACCTATAAACCATTTTCTAACCTCACCATCAAGGCTCTAGACAAAGACTCTCATCCAAACATCTTCATTTTCAATATCCATATTGGCTGCATAACTGTAGAAGGAAACAAGGTGCTCTTCAACAATTATGTCCTCTTCTGCAGTGAATTTAGGCATATACTTTAGATAATCTCTGGTAGGGAGAGTGTTCATTGGTTGAGGTACGACTAGAGGGGAATATCTTGCCGACACTATGGAATCCATATTGTTTCTAAGAGGATTAGCACCTGACATAGGGATTATAGGTGGAGGAGAACGAGGAGGAGATGGAGTTTGAGCAGGGGAGAATAGAAGTGAGCTTCCAGGAGGGAAGGGAAATGACAGAGGATTTGAAGGAAAAGCTATAGGACTTGGGGGAACAGAGGTTTCTCTTTCTGCGAAATCAGTAACTCTAACAGGAGGAGGTGTGGTAAAGCCCAGGGTATGAAAATATTCTGAGGTGTTGGGCCTAAACCATGGTACAAATTCAGGGGAGAGTGGAATTACAAGGGTTTCTCCCTCCAATCCCAGACCAGGAGGGGAAAAATCAATAGGAACACTCCCAAAATTTAAAATCCTAGAAACTCCAACAGAGGGTGTAACAGGAAAATGAGAAATAACTATCAGAGTTGCTATAGGAGGATGGTGAAAATTATTAGAAATACCTGGTTCAACAGCTGAAGTACCTTATTGAAGGGTCTTTCTTTTTCTGACAATTTTCTTCGGGTCAGCTTCATGAGTCACTAGAGGAAATTATGGAGTAGACCTCGTGTGTCTGCTTTTAGAAGTCACAGCTGGAATAGTGGAGTTGCTAGTGGATTCACATCAATGGAGTCACCACAGTGGAGTCACGAGGTGCACCGTTGTAATATTTGATGTACTAAGTCCTGATGCAACTTTAGAACTAGTAATCTTTGTCGTTCAATCCCAAGGAAAATCTTCAATTTCGTCCCCGACAACGATATCAGAAATGTTAACACTTGAAGTCACCCTTGGATTGTTGCAGAGGTGAGCCCAGTACCCATCATTTTTTATGTCACAATGTTTACATTTTAAGGAGGTCTAATGGATGCAGACTCAGGACTATATTTCTCTAACTCAGAGAACTGGGTTGGTGCACGTATGAAAATGAGGTCTTGATATAAATTTAGTCAATAAGTTTGCATAGTGGTGAGTAGGTGGAAGAGAATGAGGAGAAATGTGAAGGCCTGCTATGGACATCTAGTCTTCTAGCAGCCTACAAAGGAAAATGTTCATATATAATATCCTCTTAGATCTGAAAACTTCAAGAAACTAAAAATGTTGCGACAGTACTGCAATCAAACCTACATTACATTACAATCACAACACTCGACTGGATCATCCATGCCTGAGATTTTAGAATCAGAGGCAAGAGAAATGAAGGAGAAACTGACTTCCATTAAACAAGAAGTCTCAAGTGATAATACACAACCAGAGAACTAGAGGCCTCATCAAAACATTACAATCAAGAGTGTAGCTCTACCATCGACACTAAACAAAATGGAAAAAAATGCCTACATATACTCAAAACTAGATTCGATTGTTGAAGATGTGATCATGTCACGCATTTAAGGATTTGTGTTGAAAAAATTCTGTGTCGGGCTGTGCATGAAAACGTTGGTCAGACTACCCATGCAGTCCTCTGTCAGACGCGATCTCTATTAGACAGAACTGATAGTCTACTTCTGTAATTTTTCCCCTACTGGCTTTCTATTTAAGGAAGGAGACGATGTCTCACCCACCTTCCTTATTTGCATTAATTGCTGCATCGGGATTGGAGAGGCTCGAGTCAACTCTACACCTAAATGACGTGGCAGATGTGGATAAAGCCAACGGGGAAGGGGTGGTTGGCACGATAAGCATGGAAATGAGATGAGAAGCGACCATAGGGATAGACTTGGCATAGGAAAGGTGATTGGGAAAGTGCAAATGATAGGATGTCAGCGATGATTTGTATAGGCATGAGAATGTGGCGTGGAGACCAAGGAGAGACTGCGGGGGTAGGCGTAGTGGGGGCAATCTGCTGAGGTGGAGGTGAGAGGAAGTATGAGGGGAGGAGACTTGGTGGGATATGGTTGGAAGAAATGAAGAGGGATATGATGCAGAGGTGAGTGGAGGACAGGTGTGTTGCAACAAAAGGATGAGGGGGAGCGGGAGATGTGATAGGAAGAGGAGAGAGATGGAGTGGTGGACATATGGCAGCGGGAGGATGGAATGGTAAGTGAGAGTGGTAAGTGGTCTACTCGGAGAGGGGAGGGAGTGGTAAGCGGTAAAGGTCACCAGGGGGGGTTCGATTTCACGAGGAGGCACCACGACAGTGGGGGGGCCACATGCAAAAACCACCAAATTGGACCACCCCCCTGTTAACGACAGAACATCGGGGTGGGGGTATGATATGGATCCTACACCGTAGATATGAGCACATAGATCTCGCTCGCCCAAATCAACGTGCACCTTAGTACCATGTGCTCGAGCCTCAAAACTTAGAATAAGTGGGTTTTTAACCTGCCTTTTGTCATTTTTTCACCATGGTGTCTTTTCCTAAGGAAAAAAAACCTCTTCACAGAAACATATGTGATAACAGTTAAATTAAATAAATTGTCCATGTCATTTTCTCTTACCAACTCTGTGTATCTCTTCCATTCTGATGGGTACAAAGGCATAGTAACCTTTATACCTCCAACCTCGAAGATCATCTCCCTTCTTTTCAAGTTAATAATTTTCTGGTTATCAACCACACATTCCAATCCCATTAAAGTTGGATATGGTTGACTATCATCTGCGATCTAAATAAATTTAAAATATTCCATGTTGCGCACCCCATCTATGTTCACAGGTACTCTAGTTAGTCACCAAATTGGGACTATATTATGTTGATTCGTGATCCTTAACTGAACAAGAGACCATATTAGCTTTGTTTCTCCCATCATAACCCATGTC
The DNA here is from genome assembly GCA_010110895.2 of Picea sitchensis. Lineage (NCBI taxonomy): Eukaryota > Viridiplantae > Streptophyta > Pinopsida > Pinales > Pinaceae > Picea > Picea sitchensis. The sequence continues at coordinate 22,622 of SNQJ01S0143634.1, forward strand.
TTATTAGGTAGTATATTCACATTTGATCCTAATTCTAGAATAACAGTATCTAGATTGTATTCCCCAATCTGCACATTAAACTTGAATTCCCCATTGGTTCTATTCTTGAGCATTACCTTATTTACCATTCGTTGTGTGATAGGGGTGTCCCTTCCTTTTGCGCAGTGATCAATCATGTTGTATAATACACTGAGCTCAATTATATCCTTCATCATTTCTACATAACTCTTTAAGAATTCGGTTAGTGTAATTACTTTCACACTTGACTTTTCAGGTACCGTTGGGTCTTCTAGATGAGGTAGTGATGATGTTGATGCTTCCCCATGTGGTTCAAGAATTTCCTTTCTTGTGCTCTGATATGTCACTTTTTCCTATTGTGGGTTGAATATTGGTATAGGCCCCACTGAATTTCTTACCCATCGCTTCATTTGGTTTCCTTGAGTTTCCATATCTATGCCTATCCAAGGTCGTTCGTGAGTAACAATTGTGATTTTTTGTCCTTCACTACGTCTTTCGACTAATATCATCTACACATTCTGGTTCTGATTTTGATTATGGTTTGGGTTTCCTCTATCCTTCCATTTTGCAACTAGTTGGGGAAATTCCTTTGTTGTGTGATACAGTTCTCTACAATATGTGCAAGTGGTACACTGGTTCTGGAAATATTAGGCCAAGTGTCTAGGTTGATTATAGTTATAGCATATAATCGAGCCTCGTCATCCTCTACCAAAATTCCCTCTACCTCGACCTCTGCCAAATTTTTCTCTTTTCCCTTGATTAAAACCTTTTTGACCATTATACTGCATGTTATTCCCATCTGCATTGGTATTCTCTTCCTGGATCCTGTATATATCCAATGTGCACTCTCTTAGTAAGTATAATGCGCGATAGCCCTTATTTTCATGCCCTACCGACTTGCAAAAATTGCAAAACAAATTCTTTGGGGTACTTTGATATTTATGGATTAATGGACACTTAGTGGGATGATGGCCCCATTTCTTTCAAATCTCCCAGTATCCACCTTCGGTTAGTGGATTCGGTGCTCCTGCAGCCAAATATTGCCCAAATGTTGGGAATTCATCCTTGTGATGACCTTCCATCCTACACTTCATACATCAAACTTGTTATCATTTTTACCTTGCCTTGGTGATCTTGGAAAACTAGATTATTAATGCAACCAACTGCATCTCAACCTGTCTTGTACCTCCCGTATCTCCTAACAATGACGCTTCTAGCTTCATTTCAATATCTAGTGCCTCGGGCTGCGATGTAACCTTCTGTTGAATCAGGGGCCTCCAAATGTGTGGTAGAAGTCCAGCGATAAACCACTCTTGATGTTGATGATTCAGGATTTGGAACACCAGTCTCCCCATTACATCCTTAAATCATTTATCGTAATCCCATAAAAAGTCTTTTTGTACCTGTTTGATATCTTTTAGTTCAGTGATGTACTGTGACTCTGAATTTGGATTTTGGAACTCCCTTAATAGTGCTTTCTTTATCTCTGCCAAGTTCCTGGCCTGTCGCATAGGAGTAATTCTATGTAACTTCATATTGTTGGACACACCTACCACACTTAGAGGGGGGGTGAATGAGTGTGGGACTCTTTTTCCCAAAGCTTCCCTCTTGCACAAAAACTCATCAATTGGCATTCAACATTTATTCATTACCCATTGTTTTCATTTATAACCAGTTAGATGTGAGCACATATCAGCAACATATATCAGCAATATATCATCAACAAGTCATCACCACAATGAACACAAAGAACACAAGATGTATGTACAATTTACTTTTTATTACG